>CM045578.1:8453477-8655471 GCA_024721215.1 Cheumatopsyche charites
CCTCCGTGGAGAGCTTCTCGAATCGGTGAATAACACCGCGTATTGTCGTCGGAAAATGCATCCATTGTTGTGAAACGTTTCCGCAACGGGACAATGAAGTTCGTATTAGTCGGTTTCAACGGTGAGAGATAGACGAGAGGATGGAGAACTCGAGTCGTCGACAGAAGGAAGGTTTTAAAGTTTTACGATGTGTTTGCGCATACGATCGTCCAACTTTCGTTCTTGTATATCGAGATTCGTTCTATGGGTGAATTTTATTCAATGAACGTTCTGATGTGAAGTTTTAATTCAATTCTAATAATTTACAGTGTGTAAAATTAATAAAAATCGTATATGGTTGTTATGTATTAAATGTATTTGGAGTGTGGTATAGATCTGAAGCAATGTTTGAAAAGGTTTTAAACGATTTTTTATTATTATACGAGGTATATCGATAGAAATTCTAGATCTTTATATTTTTTAATCAAACGAAGTATTCTAAAATGTATATTATATTATAATATAAAGTCAGGTTCTTTGCGTAATTTTATAGAAAATTCTTAAAGATATTGCAAATTGAACATTTTTGGAAAGGTTGGAATTGCCGTAGGCCATTTTTTCCATATGACCAATATTCCCGAAATGACCCTATAAGAAAAAATATGTTTCTATTTGTTCAAAAATTTTCAGTTGAATGAAGAATATTTATTTTTACATTATTGTATTACATATAATATATGAAATATTTATCAGAGCAAATTGAGACATCGTTGTTCTCAACCCCCCAAAAAATCACCATTCTTCCCACATCCAAGAAATTCCTATTTACATACAAATTCAAACACAAGAACCCCGACTAACATCCAAAACAAAACAAATCCGATCCCCGAACACGACTGCGATTAAAACCGCCGTTTAAGAAGCATCTTCGAGGTCTGCGCGAGCTCAAGTCGCTCTAGCTCGATTCTCAATTCGACGACGTCTAAGAAACAATCACTGGCCGCTGTTTTGACGCAGCAAACACAATTTCGTTCGGAAATTGTAGGCGAGTTTACGACGGCGACAGCTGGCAGCCTCCTTTCGTAATTAGCATCGCGATCCCGGCCGGCGAACATGCTCGACATATCAAAGGACTCCCCGCTAACACCGCAACGGGTGCGATAAGTGTGGGCGGATGAGCCGAGGGGTTCAAATGGGGGTGAAATGGGGTAAAATGGGGGTAAAATGGGGGTAAGATGGGGGTAATATTGGGTAGAATGGGGTGAAAGTGGGCGGAAAGGGGGCGGAAGCGCGTCTTCATTCAATCGGACGCGAGCAAAACGATGCGAAGCTCGAGAGCTTCGTACGTACGTAGGTACGGTTGCGTAGTGAATCTCAACCGGTGGGAGTCGTATCAATCGATGTGTAAATATGTGCATGTTTATAAATAGACTAGTGTAGGTGTAGTATCAGTGGTGTAGTTAGGGGTTTTGAGTTTTAGATGTGAAAAATATGTGAAGGACTTTTGAGCAATCACTCTCTCGACTTCCGTTTGAAAAGTCTGATCTCATAGTTGAAAGAAAATACTTTTATTTTTATTAATATATGGAACCGCAGACTAATATTTTTTTATAAATTTTGAAAATTCTTAGAATTTCAGTATTAAAAGATACGACTTTTGATATCTCCACCCGGATACTTTGCATCTCTTCTAGAAAAGATAACTAAGCCACTGAAATATATTGTATTAATCAAATTGTTTCATTTTTCAAATGTTTCAATAATTTTATTATTTAAATAAGTTTTTGATATTGGAAAGAGATGGAAATAAACAAATGCACTTCGGAAAAGCTTTAGTATTGCAGCAAATGCACCCGGCGAGCTTCAAACGTGAATACGTACATTTAAAATCTGCATTTTATAAGAACGGCTGAACATTTGAACACCTACAAAAAGAGGTTCGAGAAAAGCGCAAAACCCCTCAAAATAATACTAAAATACGGCGTTAAAAGAGCATCGCCTTTTCCGAGGGTAATTTTCGAGACACTTTGAATCAAACTTTACTATATATGCGCATCACACCGCGAACGAAGCGCCTTCGAACCGCCGAAAACTCCAGCATCCAGCATCAGACTTTAGGAAACTCATCATCAAAGCCTCGTATCCTGAACGCCTTGAAGACTCGTCATCATCGAATTAAATATTTACAGTGGGAGAATTCGAGCCGACCCAGTGACCCAGATAAGTCTAGATTGATTAACTTTCGTATAGCAACTCGACTGCGTACCTACGGACCGCATTTCGCAATACGATATTTGTTTGTGCTGGCTGTCGAGGAGTTCTCTCGTTTATGATGGATATGTTGGAGTTGAGTATGAAATTTGTGGTGTTCGCATATAGTCGTCGGTGGACTACCACCTTTATCGTCGTTCGCTCGCCTGTAAAATTGTCACGGTATTTGCTGAAGCGAGTTCCACACACGCGTTATATATACGTGTATTTATATCGATTTATTTACATTTCATTTGCGGCAAACGAGAATTATTCTAGTTAGTATACCTAGCACTTTAATGTCGCGTGTGATATTATATTATAGATGTTTTATATTTCAAGTGTTTGCTTTTCTCTCAGTAATGATGTCGAAGCGTTTGTTCAGCAAATATGGTGAAATATATGATATAAATAAATCTTATTGATTCTACGTTTCAAAATGTTTTGAATTATTTATATATTGATGCTGTTAAGCAATAGTAGGTTAGTGACTCAAAATGACGTATTACACTCAATATATTCCAGTGACACATCATTGTTCAACGCTAGTGACCGAACACAATTAAACGTGTATTCAATTTGAAATTATTTATACGAATATTAAATTGATTAAATATATTATGAATTAAAAAATCAAATAAAACGATATTTGAATTCATATTTCTTGATTTGCGAATAAAACGCGAAAATATCCGATTGCTACCGTAAAAAAATAAATACAAAGGGTGAGAAAAATGTGTATTTGTCAGCTTAAAAATCCGTCACTCAAATGTTTATTTTGTTCATCCGAAACAAAAATGTAACCCACCTACATATAACGATTTTCTATAGCCACCGTAAGACAGGAAAATAAAATATAATACGTACAGTAGAAAAAAAAAGGCGCCGCAATAAATATTCATTGAACGAGTTCGCCTTTGATGGGGACCCACTTCAAAATTTTCCCTTATTTACTCCCGTAGAGAAAAAAAATGAAAAGGGTTGGCCAAATAATTCGTCGGAATCTGGGGCCGCGAAGTGTGCGGCCTTTTTATTTATTTTGACCCGCGTCTGAAAAGATCTGAAAAAAAAACCGGGAAAATTTCTACCGGGAAGGCCTCTCTTCATAGAGGAGACGGAGCAATTTCGAAATAATCGTCATGACCTTTTGGGAAAATAGGCTCACTGAACTCACTCGGATCGTGATTTATATTTTGATAATTTGTAAGGCTGTGAAGTCGTATAGGAGTCGTGATTTTTCAAAGCATCCGGTTGAATAGGTTTTCCAGTGATTTATTGTTTTCGAAGAATTCGGTACGGATTTAGAATCTATTTTATTCAAGAAAATCAAAAATAAATCTTTTATTACTTCTAAAACTGAATCGTTTATATCCTTTAAAAACAATTATATATAAAAAATCAAATAAAGTTTGAAAATATGAACATTTCCTATTCTAAATTCAATCAATATTTCCGCAAAATTGCTCTGTGCATAGAAAATTATCTCATTTTCCTAGGGTTGAAAGGGGAGTGAAAATTGCGATTTCGTTTTTCAGATCGTTTACTAATGGCAAATGGAAAACGCAGGGGGTTAGAACTGTCGATTTAAAAAATAACAAAATTGAAAACGTTCGTTTTCGGTTGGGGTTCCTTCGACCCCAAAGAGTGGTTTGACGGAAGTGAGGGTGGGCTTGATGGAAGGTGGACGTCAGGGGGGTGAAAATTTATTTATTTGATTTATCTCTGATACGATTCCGCTATTTATCTTGCGAGTTCTCTTATTCGCCTCCCAATTTCCCATACCAGCACGTTATACGCTTTCGTTCGAAATTTAATTTCGATTTATTTCGACGGAAAGTTTCACCCTCTGTTTAGTTATACAGCTTCATTCACTCTATGGTCTGAGTTGCAAATTAATTTCAGTTCGAAATATACTGATATTAATCGGTTTATTGTGTATTGTAAAGTATGTAAATATATAGATATATTAAGCGTGAATTAATTAAATCGAGAATTCATCACTTATAATCGAGTTAAGTGGTCAAAGCACATACCTGAAATGCAAGCCGCAGTGCATTGTTCCAACGATGCCTGGCTCTGGAGAGACATTTCCCCACGTAATTGAATTATCAGACCCATGGTTATGAGATGAACCATGGTTCTGATACGACGAAGAGGATCTTTCAGCCCACATTGTCAATTTCCCATCGGTGACGATGGCCACGTGCATTTCTCGATCGCAAGAACACGTAGAAACGACTTTAACATCTGCCCTAGAACCGGCCTGAAAAATAAATTTAATAATTAAATACATTATAATTATTGAATATAGACACAATTGAATTTAACTCACCATCAACGGTGAATCGAGTCCTTCAACAACCAAATAGCATTTCGACGACGAGTTCCACTTCTGTAAAGTTTCTCTCGCTAGTATGTAATGGCTCTCGATTTCCTTTCCCTCGACCGACACTAATTCAGCCTGCGGACAAAGTTTAACACTTTTGTTACATATTTACATCACTGTTATGCTATTTCATAACGAAAATCTTCAGGGGTACGTGCTTTTGCAGTAATCCGCGAGATCTGTCGTGCAACCGCGAACGTGTTATTAACCGACCGCCGAGGATAAGCGTAAGTATGTATGTACATACTCGTGTAACTATCGTTTACTGCATTTCAGCACGAAACCATTAAATAATTATGACAGAAAATATATGGCGAATTTAATTACAATCATAATTTTAGCATGAAATAGATTTTTTTTGAATCCAGGTTGTACACAATCGATACGATTTTCCGATCCGACTTCTGAATATGATTGTGTGTATTGAATTGAGTATCTTGCGGTCAAAGAGATTTCCCCGGTCCCTTCCGCCGTTAATCAATCAAAAAAGAACGAAGGCGGTCCCGTAAATAAAACCGAAGGATAATTTTCGGTTTTGGCAACTTTTCGCAGCGTTAATGGTCATAAAACACGTCATTATTCATGGACCGTGACAGGGCTAGGGACGATCCATCTAAAGGTTTGACATTGTTTGCCGAACAAAATATATAATAATTTTCGAGAAGTTCGCCTTCTGACGTTTCGTCTCAGTCGTCATCGTAATCGACTCTCCGTGTCAACAGAGTATTCAATTTGATTATTGCGAAGAAACGTCTCAAAATAATTCTTTGTCGATTCTTGTTTTCGGATAAATATTGTACCAGAAGCGATCGTATTTCGATAATTAACTCAGAATTTGTTTCGGAATGTAAAAGATAAAGCGCAGCTTTCTATACAAAGTGAACTCCCCTTCAACACATTTGAATTTTATAATAATTAACTCAATATGATTCTAAAATATTGCTATAATTACATTCATCTCCGAAATCAATGTAGTTCGTGAATGAAAATAGTTCGCATCCATAGGTTTTGTTCCCATGAAATGGAATGATGTGAAATATATTTTCCATGAAAACCCTAAATCTACGAACGTTGTCATAGTAAAAAATCAAGATAACTGATATCTATCGACTGAAATAAATTTTAAATCAGTTGAGTTAAAGAGTACGTTATGACACACCCTCCATTAATATCTTCATATTAAATTTGTATGTATAAAATTGTATCCGATTATAGCAAAGAATCGACCGAAAAAGGGAACAGTATATGAAAAATCATTTGTGGTTCTCCAATAATAAGAACTAGGTTCGAACCGAGCACGTGTTCGAGTGGTTTTGGGATAAATTTAATTAGGAGAACGTTCGGCTCGAACCTGGTACATTAGAGTAATTGGAACGAATGATTGATGGCAACGCACTAGGCTCTCACGTACGCAGAGAAAGCGAAAAAAGGAAGAAACCAACCCCCGTTCTAGCGAAAAGGAACGAAAAACGAGAAAAGAGGAAAAAGCCTTTACACAACAACAATATAACGCATCGAAAAGTGACCGACATTTCGGAATCATTACGATCTGCAAGTGAACGCCGAATAATAACCGACGACGGAACAAAAGAAATGTTAATCCCATAAGAGACCGCAAGATCCGGCAAAACGAGTCGATGATAAGGAACAAAGACAAATCGCTGTTTTTGTTTCGGCCTTCGTCACAAGACGATGGTATGAGGAAATCGGAGCTTTGTTGCGCAACGTCGGAAGAAACGGCAATTATCGCCAGATTTTGCGCGGAAGCCGATTCGACATCGATTTGAAGATTCTGGAAAGGATTTCGTTTATGAACGAGTTAATGTACATCAACTAATGCGAAGAGCCCGGATCTAATAACATAAAAGGTATAAGAGCTCAACGAATTGAATTTTTCTGAGTTACGCCCACTTCTGATGTTTGCATCGGACTTAAGAGTTTATTTTCTTCACATAAATGATATCATAATGTATGCATATGCGTAAAAATGATTGATGAGTAGGTCATCTATTATTAAGTTCAACCTCGAGCTAATTTGTGTCATTTATAGCTTTTCTAGTATTATAATGTAGTAGAAGAAATAGGGATGCAACGGGATACGTAATGATTAACATTCATTCAAGAAATTGGGCAATCTTAGAAACAAAACTTCTTAACATAAACTATAATATGTGTTATTTCCGGTAAAGAGTAAAAAATTGCAGCTTTATTTTAAACTATTACGGAAATATACTATGCTTTGTAATCTAGATAAAATAAAAGTAAATTGTTTCATCGTATTTGTGGATTCAACGTTGCGTGTTCAGTGATTAAATCTGGAGATTTATTTATTTTCAGAAATGTTTTGAATACCAATTTTAAAGGAAACATTGAATAGCTTAAATCGAATCATTTACGGAGTCAATATTCAAATAATCGAAGCAAATAAACTAAGTTGTGAACGGCTTATCCGACCAAAAAGTCAGTTTTTCGGAGAACGAATTTCGCACGAAAATTTACTTTGCGATGTGCAAACTCCGCTCGCTCGTAATAAAATATAATTGGTGGGCAAATTTTCAACGCCAAAAAGGTAAATTCGAAATGGAAAAAATATATATAAACATAAAATTATGCCGGGGAAAAAAAAATACCTCAAAAACTTCGGAGTGGCGTCAGGCCTTTTCGTGCTTTTGAGAGTTTCGTTGTGAACGCGCGGAATTTTCGGTATCTTTTTTTGCGTTTGAATTTAAATATGCGTGCAAATGTAATAAAAAAATTCTGAGAATTCATCTCATCCGTCACAGTGTCAATATTGAAATATGAGAAATCGTATATGGGAAAATTATTGCGATGAATTTCATTCGTCTTACCACATTACAGACATATAATATGATAATAAAATGGATATTTGATGTTTATTTTCTTCCTTTTATGTTATTTTACACAATATGGATTTTTTTTACAAATAATACAAACAATGTGAAAAAAAATCAATCGATTTCTGTTTTGTCTGACGGTTTCTTTGTGATGTTTCAATAAACATTAATTTCTATTCTTCTCGTTCATGCGAAAGAAGCCATTGTTGTTATCGCGTGATATCTAGCACGAAAGCCCTTTGTTTTGCTTAAACGAGAAAAAATAGCACTACATACGCTCAATAGAGACGTGAAGGGGTTGAGAGGTGACAATGGTGTTTTTCCCCACCATTATGTTTACAAAAGCTTATGGAAAGGTGCGGCGGAAAAAGGAGATCCCTTCGGGATATTTCGTACTTGTACGCGACACGATTGAAAATTTTCAGCCATTTCGTATTGCTCATTCCGCAAAACTGTCGTTATGTGCGGAAAACAATCTCACTATGGTGTTTTTGGCTACATAACGATCATCCATTCGCAATAATATCGTTCCCATTGTGGCGTGAAGCGATAGCGTGTCGAATAAAGTGAAAGTTGGTATGAGGGGTGGCTGATAATATTTCAGAAAAGGAAAGTAATTTTGGAAACGGAATGCGTACAAAAAATACTAAATCACTGAACGCCCTCTCTGCAAATAATATATAAAGATACATATACAATTTTCTATTAAGCCGTATTCACACATCGTGAAAACGCGTGCCCGTTCCATTAAATTAATTCGGTATTATAATGTGGTTCGAAAAAGCTCACGAAACTATTATTTTAAGCTTGGAGTACGAGCACTAAAATAAAATACTGTCGGAACCGAATCGAAATATACGGTCCTAAAGATAAAAATCTGATATTAACGAAAGGCGTGTATGGAAAGCGAAAAGATTTATGCGACACGTTATAATGAAAATTTCCATTAGATCAAATTTAAGTATGAAGCCGGAGTATTTTACCTGCAGGTTCAGGACTTCATTATTGGAAACCATGTATGGAACGGTGAAACTTCCGTCACCTTGCGGAATTTCGACGCCTTGGCTGTAAATTGACGTGGTGTCGTCGAAAATCTCAACTTTCACTTGTATATACTTCTCGGTGCTGACAGCTTCGACCTGAAAAAATACGAACATAAAAAAATCACAACGATTTTCGAGTTCGCTCCCCTCATATTGCGATTATTATTATGATATTTTCTCATTATTTTTCGGAACAAAAAAACTTTTCGCTCGAAGATTTAAGACGTCGGCCGACGAAGTTTAATAACGAGAATTTTTATGCATCGAATAATGAGAATTCTTGGCGAATTTTTTGCGAGCGAACAATAAAATTGCACCGCTCCGTGTTTCCCACTCTCTTGGGCGTCCCCCATTAGAGTATCAACGGAAAAATCTCTAATAGAAGAGAAAAATATTGTAGTTTTCTCGTGATAGGGGTTTGACGCACCATTGTCCGATTATGGCATTATTATTGACGGGTCATTAGGGATAGGGCGGCCGAGTGTTGTACTTTCTCCCATATAAAACATATATGTACGATATGAGGAGGATGAGGCGTAGACACAAGGCCGATGGTATTGTTGTAGTTGATGAGGGTTAGATAGACTGTCGTACGATGAAAATCTTTCATGCTAGAGTGCACTGGATACGACCTGAAGCGGTTTTATCTACGCGCCGTACTGACGTGAACGGACCGTGTCTATTATGTGCGCGTTTGTACCGGCTGAAGAGGTCGACTTCAATCACAAGACCCGGATTATTATTATATTCTGAAATTATTGTATGGGATTGTGTCGACGATGATTGAACGGACCATTCTACGTCACTATGAATAAAGTTTGAGCAGTCGCGAGTTCGATATTGAGCGATTACGCCCTTCGATTATTCACAGTTTCAATTTCGCTTCATATTAATAATATTTTTTCATTTGAGTAAACTTTATGTATAAATATATTAATCTGATTCGTATTGTATAAATTGAATTTGAATTTATTTTCTGAATGCTGAAATTTAAAGACGCCGAGTTAAGTCAATTGCGGATTCGCTCTAGCGTTCTCGCACAATCGACTTTAAGCGCATCCACCGGAGTGCAACTTCTTATTCCGTGAGCAATATTCAGAAATCGAATAAAGAAGATCAGACGCAAAGTGGCATATTATTCGATGGCGTCCGTTCTCTTCGCAATTGAATAAAAATGCATCGAATTACCTTCCCTTTGAAGGAGAGCCCCGGCTTGTACCATCGTTTGGTAGTCGGAGCGAACCTCAATTCGACGTAGTGCTCTTCGGCTGCTGGCGATCTGGACATGGCGTTAGCTGAATTCGATTCGATATCCCTTACATTGCCAGTGCCGCTTCCTTGTCTGGACACGTTGACAGCTCCTGTCCAAGAGTTTCCCCCACATGACACGAACACTGTCCAAGTGCCAAGCGTTGCACTCGTGCTGAGAGCCATCGAGAATTTCTTGACGCCTGAAACGTTACAATCCACCGTTGAAAGGCTACTCAATCAATCAATCATGTTATAGATCGTAATAAAATACCTTCGTCTAGAGAAATTTCGTCCCATACTGCTACTTTAGTGCCGGCTGCGTCTTTGAGGGCCACGGATCCCAAAACGCTTTTGGGAAGTCGTAGATCGTGGTCGAGAGCCAGCACCCAAAACGTAACTGGAACGATAAATTCGTTAACGTAATCAAATCGAAAGACGAGTATCAGAATCGTAGTTTCTCGAGCGAGTCGGGGTTGCATTCAAAATGCAATTAGTCACCGCTCGATTCGAGTACTTCATCCGATAAATCCTAGTCGGAGCTGGCTTTGAAAATTAATCCTAGAGTGCAACTTGCTTATTCGACATGTACGTATAACGGATATACGATTTCAGTCTAAAGACGGGGTAATGAGCACAGAGATACCGTCAAAGGATCGCTTTCGAATGTTAAATTTATGCATTACTCACTAGTCTCTCCTGGTGAATATGTTTGCTTATCGGGCCTGATGATGACATCTCGAACTGGTCCGACGACTGTGAGATACGATCGGCTCTGATAGTCGCACTCCTGGAAACTCTTATTTCCATGTCCATCGTCAGCCTCGACGAATCCCACTGTAGTGTGAAGAGTGTGGATTCCGGGATCGGTCGTCGGTACCTTCAGAGATACGATGCCGTGTCCTGAAATATACGAAAAAATAAAGGAAAATTAGCTACGACTCTGGCAGAATACAGAAATAGAGATTAATTAATTTCGTGCAGCGTCAGAAACGTGGCGCAAAAAGAGAAGATTGTAACAGCGCGAGCGAGGATGTAAAAAAGGCGTCATAAAAGGCAGATGTTTATAAACTTCCCCCATAAAACTGGTGCCAGAAAGCTTGCACAGTATGGAAAGAGGAGCTTTTTTTTTGGTGAGAGATAAGCGAAGGTGTAGAATTTAGGGTTGTAAACGTACATGCATGTTTTGAATCTCAGCCTTTTTAATTACCACAATTCAAAAATGAATTTTCCAAATGAAAAAATATATTTATTTATAAAAAAATAGATATTTTTAGTGTATCACGAAAATATATCATATCACAAATATAATTTTCCGGAAATTTTAAGACAAGTTAATCAATAGATTATTGTTAAAATGACATTTTCAATTAAAATTTTACAATATGTGTAAGCCCTTAATGTGAAAAAGAATAGAGGGGTCGAGGCCACAAAAGATGTAGATAAAAAAAAGGAGGAGCGTAACATGTAGCCTCACAATGGAAAACTCGCAGATAAGTAAAGTATGGCACGGGACGCGCGTTCGGAAAGAAAAACTCCGCGGTGTCGTCGTCTTCTTCTTTGCCAAGTCGTCGTCATCGTCGAAACAAAATGTCAAAAGATAACATTGAATTATGTGAAAGAGGAGGCGTCGACAAAGGGCGAAATGAGCGAGTGACGCTCGACACAAAGGTGTGGAAAATCTCGCCCACGGGAAAATCCTCTTCGGCTTAACAACGCCTCTATTGTCCGATGTCACCGCACTAGCAATTACACGTTCAACACAACGATTCAACATCGAAAATGCCTTCGAGACACAATTAAGGCTTCGAACTTATGTAAAAAATATATTCACCCGAAATGTCTCTAATAAAAATTTACAAGAAATAAAAAAAAATACATATCAATATGACTTTTTTAATAATACTTTTGATAAAGATACACTTTCATTGATTTGATTCGATGTTTCATCGTGTGTAATAAAAACTCAATATCGAAATTACCGCGCGGATTCGTAGACAAAAGAATTCGTAGCGATTCGTTTACGACGTCGTTCGTCTCATCGGTTCGTTTTATATCATTTTCGTTCGGTGTCGTAAAATTATTCGAAATAATATAAATATTAATAAAGTCTAGAAGGGCAGAGATTTCGCGTGCGCATGTTTCATATTTGAATAGGGTTAACGGCGAAATCGTTGACCCTAATAAAGGTTTCGGTCGTTGAATATTTAACCCGCGCCTGTTATCATAAATTTGTCATATGTGGATTTGGTACCACAAAGATATGGTGCGATATCATATTGGAAGATATTTGAGAGCAGAATTAAGATTAAGTATAAAGAAGATACATTTGAACTTCAATTTTCAATAAAATGTAGGTATATGAATACCGTTAAAAAATATATACACAAGCATCATATTAGTGATTCTTAGCTATTCATAATAGGTAAAACTTTGTCCATTTATATTAAATTGTATTATGTAACAGATATTTTGCTTAGGTATAGATAAAAGTTTATGTTTGTCTGAAGCCTCTTTAGTTACTAAGCGAATCTCGTAGAAAATTGTTTGGCCATGGAGAAAAGCAGTTTTCCGCGAACACGAACAATGCGTACCCTGTCCGTCATTGTTTCGTGCAAGATTTTCAGAACGTTTTCGAGTTGTCCCTTTTGCTGGTTTTAGCATCCGCGGGAAATTTTCTTCGAATTCTGTGCGCGTTTTAGTTCCGGGGTTCGATGAGGGGGAAGTAGATTTTTCTTTAAGAGTGTCGGAGGAAATTTGTTCCGGATCGTTAACTACCTACAGCCGAGAGCCGAGTGTTCCTCCTATTCTTTCATTTTCAATTTTATTTTTCCTCTTCTAATTTGGATCCGCTCCAGGAGTTTCATTGTCCGTGTCTTGTATTCCAAAAGCAGATAAATGTCATCCCATGGCTGAAAGTTTAATAGCATCAATTCTGAACCCACCCCTCATGCGCTGCATGCTTTCAAAATCTGGGGATGAAATGGAAAAGCATCTCTATTTTTCTAGGGTAATGTTATAATCGATTGCGCCAAATGTGAGAATTATACTGAATATTATTATTGAAATATCTTTGTGTCTTATTTTTGCGGATGATTTCAATAATAATCTCGTTTATTTTCGGTTTATTCAGAATCCGAATGAGTATATTTGCTATAAAACTTGTATTTTTTCATGAAAAATGTATAAATATCTCAATGAGAATATGTCAAAACGTAAATATTTGAATTTTGATAAGCAGAATCGTTTTTGGATCATTTGAAAGAAAATGGAGAGAAAGATAAAACATTTTAGTTCAAACAAACAATATTATGTAACTCGAAAAAGATACGGCCGACTCTATGGCAAAAATTAAAAATAAATCGTAAATAAATATTATGAAGATAATTTTATAAACATTGTAAGATTATTTCAAAAAACAAACATTTACACTCATCAAGTCGAAGCGCACAGCAAACACGAGAAAGAAAATTCATCTGTTGCTATACGACTGATCGTTACGAAACAGAAGTACAACGCGAAAAAGAAAGCGTTTTAACCGAGTCAATAAAAACGAAAAAATGAAACAACAATGAAAATAAAAAAAGGAACAGACAAAAACTCTGATATTCCGAACGTGTTATCGCAGTCTAAAATTCAAACGACATTCATCGAACGTACCTCGGTTATAACGAGTGTCGCCCGTCAAAATAAATTCGATTCGAAGGGAGACGGATTCCGACATTGCCGAAAAAAATGAAAATTGCACCCCGAATAATAAACGCGCCCCCTGGAAGTTGAAAAAAATATATAATAAAAACGAAATGACACGAGGACGGCACTGGCATCCGCGCGAATAAAATGACAGATGTCGCTAATGAAGGCCAAATTGGATTATCAATTTGGCGCCCGATTCAAATCGCCGAATCCCGACTCTCCCGGGAATTCCCGGGACCTTCCGTCGGCGCTATGCGAAACCTTCCCGTCGTTTCCACCTCGGAATAAATCGCATTACCGATTCTGCTGCTAAATTGAGCCCGAATCGACAAAGGAGAGATCGAACCGTGTAGGGTGGATTCTTTGATTTTTTCCCTGTCGTACATTTTTCATGTCACATACTTCTATTATATATGTATCTATATGCACATTCTAGAAATTCATCATACTGTTTTTCATATTCAAACACAATAATTTTATGTGAATTACGAGATTAAGTCCAATAAACAAAAGGGCGAGTTAAACGATGAAACGTGTTTGATGTGTTTTCTTAATTCCTTTAATTATTCTATTCATCTATTTACAAACATATAAATTTTGTTTATCAGATAATATCAGTACGCATTATAGCACAGAATTAATTCGAATGACCTCAGAAATAAACGATTTATCATTCGGTGAACAAACAAAATTGTCATTTAATGGCAGATATTTACATATTTTTATTAATCAAGAAAAATATTTAACACACAAAAAGTACAAATGTACCAAGTTCTTTGACATTTAAATCAATTTTATTTCACATAAAGTGGAGTTAATTACTTAATGCACTGATCAGCTCATATGTCTACTTAAGTGAAACAGAGAATATTTAATGATTATGCTGTATTATAGAATCGTAAGTAGCTATAATAAAATTTGCAGGAAGTTCATTTTGTTTTTGAAGTTTTCGATTTAAATATAAGCTAGATTGATTGATGTGTAATTCCCAAGTCATCGCGTAAAAGCTTAAAGGGATATGCTCTGAAAAGATCTATCTTTAGCGAAAAGCGAAAAGTACATTAAAAGTTGATACAGGAGAGCTCAAAGTACTCTCAACGAAATCTAATCTCATTCTCTTATATATTTTAAAATCAGTTATTTTTGTAGGAATAACTAATTAAGTTTTCTGTATAATTGAAGCATTTTAATATTAATTTTATGCAAATTATAAAATGAAAAGAAATCATCGAACGACTCGATCGTACTATTGCATAAAAAACGAAGTTAGCTAACGAGAATTTTATTTAATCAAGTAAATAGAGCTATGAAGCTATCGACTATAATGGGATAGTTTGTGTCTGCATCTTCGAACGTATTATATCTTATAATAAGTTTTTAACCGTATTAATATCGCAGTTCCAACTAACCGTGAAAGCCTCTCACCCTCGGATATGTCTGGCGAAAGAAATTTCAAATAAACGAAGTCACTTTGCTAATTACTTTAAGTTCAAAGTTCAAACGAACGAGAAAACTGACATAATTTCATTTAAATGTACGTATATTTTTATTTCAGTTAAGTTGTTTCGAAAAAAATTGATGACATTTAAAAAAAGGTATAATTAAATCTTTGATAAAATTCTTTGAATTTATTCGACTCGAAAGAAAAATTTCATAATGTGAAATTGTTATGAAATATGGGTAAACATATCATATTAAATGTCAGAGTTGAAAAATTTTTTGACCGTACGAATTTTCCATTTTATTGATATTTTTAGGATCGAGTAGGAGTTTTTCGATGGATCGTTCGTTCCGCGAAAATTATTCAGGCATATTATAATACCTGTGCGAGTTTTCCCGCCTTCGAGGAAACAAAACATTATTGTTGTTTACGCTCGCATGAAAATTGTTTTTAAAGCCTTGTTTGTTTTGCTCGAACACAACTTTCATGTCGACCTATATGTGCCAAGGTAGTGGAAGCACCTAACGTACCATAGTCATGTGTAACGTGGCACTTTGTAAGTTGTGTTATGCTGAAGCCGTTTCGGTTCTTCAGCAACGGAACACACCAGTAAGTATATCGTTTGAAAATTTATACATTGAGTTTGAACTCGAGTCGTTAAATAATAGTTAAGCATACTAAGTCTATTTTGTTATAAGTAGTAATATATAAAAAGTTTATATTTTGGCTGTTTTGAACGATATATATTCATGCATTTTTTCGATTTTCGACAGTTGCAAATTATAGTTATGACAGTTTTGAACTTCGGACAAATTTTTTCAAGGTGAGGTGACAGCGACATTTTCTTTGCCCGATAAAACATTCTGAAACTTTCCATCGGACAAACGTAATATTCTATAGTTATTCAAGAAAACGGACGATACAAAAGAGAAATACTTATTTTGTAATTATTTTGGATATTGGCCAGAAGATCCGACATTTTCTGGCGAAAACTAGTCAATGCATATATCCGTCGACGATTTTCAGCCAAGATACGCGAGAAAATATTCATACACGCGTTCGAAAGGTCTTATCTTCTACGAATCGTGCAATCAATTGTTATAAGAAGATTTGAAAATTATTGCCAATCGATATCGAATTAGAACGTAAATCTTCTATCAATCAAGTGTTCATAAACGATGTCAAAAACAAGATGTATATTTTTATAAACAATCTTAATTGAGCCTTAACACTTCAAGATTAGTATATTTGTCAACATATCATAAGTGATTGATAGGCAATTTACAAGATTAATCGAATATAATAAAGAGTCTCTTCTGTCAAGAAGTAAGAACATTTAATTGATGTGCCTATTGTAGATTTTTTTAGTCTAAATAATCAGGGTCAATTGAGGTAAAAGCAGTAGTTGGCAATATCTCAGAGTTTTTCAAAGATATTGAAAAAATGTTATTGAGAGTCAGTTATTTTACTCATAAGTAAACTTTTTGTCAGTTAAATTGTCTTTTTTTCTACAGAGTTTAACGGAATGACTTCACGAATGCGCCATGACAACTGTCAAATACTATAAAAAAAAATCAATACAAACTTCGGTTAAGTGAAAAGACCGGCCTTCAATATGCATAACGATATGCATACTAGATAGTTATTTTTCAACACTTTGTGAAATATTGACATCTACCTCACTTTCCTCATGAGTTTCACTTCCAGCTGACTGTAAAAACCGATTCCGAATGACATTCACAGATAATTTCGTTAAGCGTACCCAGAAAATATTCAAACAAACAAGCACAGAATAATTCAAACGCAATAATGCGATTTCACGCGCGTTTCCTTCGTATATATGAAATATTAAAGCGGCGACAAACGTGCCAGGTCGAAAGTACGAGCATAATACGTGACCGTAGAATCACCTGAAAAATAACGCCGTTTCGCGACAAGTGGAGGCGAAATCGGCGAGTAACGGGTTAACGGGCCGGGTCGAATGTGAAATATCGGAGTCACACTCCGATCGACCCCTCGGTACGGAAAAGGCGATTGGAGTGTGAAGATCGGCGAATAAAAACGCCGTTTGCCGCATAACCCGAAAGCTATTTCGGTCACCTGAAAGTTATTTCGGGTGGCCATTGAAAATCGCAAATAGACCGGACACGCCCGCCAGATTCTGTCTATTTTTTTACGTAATTTCGAATTTGAGAATAAAGCTCATTTCTCCATTTAAGAACTGTCGGAATTCTCTTAGAGTTAAAAAAAAATTGGCAGTTTATAGATGAACTGTCCTATATATGGAAACACCTAAGCTTTATGCGTGTATTTTCTACAAATTAATAACAATTAACATTCTTCAGAAATAGATTGAGGCCAAATATATTAAGTAATGTGTTGATAGCAAAAGGAAGAAATAATTAAAAAAAACGACTGCTGAAAAATGATTTTTTCGTCATTTTTCATATGTATGTGTCTCAAATATGGAACGGTGGTGTTTTAAAATACGAAATAGTCAAAAGGTTGCAAATATGGAATACTGAATTTTATTTCAAAGTAATGCGTTTTCGATATAAAAAATCGCCAAGCAGTTATCTCATAACATATCCTAAAAAAGTATCACATTTCAATGTAATAGCTGATATTGTTAAAAAAAATCCTAGTAAAATTTCAATCCCCAATATTTTTAGATTCAATATCAATATTGTTGTTTCTTTTTTGAAATCTAACAATAATACTATTAGTGACTGATTTTATTAAAAAATTAGTAGATTGTCGAAACTGCAAGTAATAAATATCGCGATGTTCCATAATTGGCGCATGTTTCATATTTAGGACAAATCCTATACGTCCATCTCTAAAGAATTTAGACAGTTCGTTAATTGAGGAATGAGTGCACATTATTTTTTGATTTTAGCATTCGGTCGTCTTATCGCATTCTGACGTAACTTTCAGATTGCTCATACATTCATACGCGGCTTGATTGTTGACCTATGCGTGTTTTCATAACGCCAAAACGAGCTGAAATTTGGCCTCGAATGTTCCGATATGAAAATCAAATTGCTCATTAAGCGCCACGAGTGCTATAAGCGAAAGTGTTTCAATATGAGCCGAAAGCGATGTTTTAAAATGTTTATTATGTACACGGAACACAATACGAAGGTTGAAGTGACGTTATATGAAAATGTCTTATGCGTTTTTTTTAATCTCAACGCTGCGTTTTTGTGATGCAATTTTGACATTTTACATTCGATACGACTATAATTATTTATGATTGAATAGCAATATAGAATCAAAATATATTCGTTCTTCGAAAGCATACATAAATCATTGTTGAAATTATGCAATTACGTCAAAGCAATTACATTGCATATTTTATTCGAGCGTTATCTACGAGTATGTCAGAATTCGACGTACGCTATTATCGAAATTACATACATATTCAATTCGGCAGCGATTTTCGATATTATCGTCACAACTTCAGTTTATCTGTCAATTATATTAGAACGAGTGTATGCGTTTATCGCGCGCACTGCGGAAAAACTACTAGACGCTTTTCGGCGAATTTCCACCGACCAAACTAGGCGCTTTCTCTGTTTGTTGTCATGGATTTTTTTTTCTAAAAATTTCAGTTTATTTACATACACCGAGAAGCAATGATTCAGAGACCTCAGTGGAACAGCACTCGACGCCGATCTATTTCGGACGCACAAAGAGTGACTTTACGAATCGATGTTTTCAGTGTCGACGACCGCCAACATGTGATTCGCCAATGTCAACACGTGAGATGACCGTTTTATGGAAAATTTTCATAACGAATCGCATAAAATTAACTCTCTCATTAGAAGCGATACGTGCTTTTGTTCTTGCATAAATAAATGGGTCACGCGTTGTTTATTTTCGCTGTGAGAAAATCTCGATGTGTAAACAGCGGCATTGACATTTTTTTTTCGACCGAGCTAGTGTTTTTCCTACGGCCGCCTCTGTATCTCGCCTGCCTAATAGATAATACTATCTTCCGAGCAAACATTCGTATTGTGTGTGTGTGTGTGATAAAGTCGGGATTTCTATCGCCGAAGACGTATCTTATTGTATCGGTGAAATGGTGATTGAATTGGAATCGTGTGCGCGTGATTGTCTCGTATGTGCAACAATAAACGCGAAACTAGGGCGTTCATAAAATGTGATGGTTTCTCGTTAAATTTGTCTGTTGTCGTTTCCTGAAAATAAAGGGAATGTGTAAAAGATTCGATTGAAAATGCGTTTTTTTTTTTATTAAAAAAATTTATTCAACAATAATATATGTATAATTTAACATAGTCGATCGTTGCGAGAATGTTTTTATTTGTGTGTGTTGAATATACAATAGTTTTGAATCGACGAAAGCCAATTAATAATAGAAAAATTATCATTAAATTTTGATATAAGTAGATAACTTGGCACCGTTCGTTTTATAAACGTTTTACACTTAACGACTGTTAAATATTTATTCTTCATATATTCGTAAAAACTAATATATTAATATATATTGTATCAGTCTATGTTTTTTGTTCTTTTCTTTTAATTATAATTGACTATAAATAAACCATATCATCGTAATATACATCCATATAATAATAAAAATAAAAAAAATAATTGAATTACAAACGAAACTGTGAAAAAAATATAACAATGATATGCCTCATCAAACATATGTATTCAGTAGTTAATTAATTGTGCGTTTATAATTTCTCTATTCATTGAGACATACAGTCCTAAGCAACGCTTCGACTACGGAATAAGGATCGCAGTTGGACGACGGCCTTCTGTCCTCGAGATAGCCCTTCTTCTCCTCGGCGACACTCCTCGGAATTCTGATGCTGCATTTCCTATTGGCCACGCCGGCGCTGAAGTCGTTGATGCTCGACGTCTCGAATTTGCCCGTCAGCCTCTTTTCGTTGTCCTTGCCCCCTCTGGGGTCGTAGACTTTGATGTGCCTCATGTGCACCTTGGACAGCTTGTCTATCGCCCTCTCGATTTCGATAATTCCATTCTCGTCCCTCATCTTAGCGGTGGAGAAGTTCGTGTGAGCTCCGGACCCGTTCCATCCCTCGACCGGCTTCGGATCTAAGCTGACTATGATTCCGAACTCTTCGGCTAGCCTGTGCAATATGAACCTAGCGATCCAGAGATCGTCTGCGACTTTAGTGCCTAGAGCCGGTCCGATCTGGAACTCCCACTGAGACGGCATAACCTCCGCGTTGCTTCCGTATATGGAAACTCCGGCGTACAAACAACATCTATAATGAGCTTCGATCAAATCCCTAGCGTACACTTTGTTAGCTCCGACTCCACAATAATACGGTCCTTGGGGCGGAGGGCATCCTCCGGGAGGCCAGCCGAAAGGCCTCATATCGGCATCGAGGAGAGTATACTCCTGTTCGATTCCGAACCACGGCTCCTCGTCCTTGCACGCCTGATAAGCTTCGTCGCATCCCTTCCTGTGATTGGACTCGGTGGGCTCGTAGTTGCTGTCGAAGGTCTCGCACATGACCAGAATGTTGTTCCCGCGCCTGAACGGGTCCTTGTATATGGCCTTGGGGTACAGAAACACGTCCGAGTTGTTCCCGGTGGCCTGACTGGTCGAGCTGCCGTCGAAATTCCACACCGGTAAATCGGAGGGCAGCGAGGGTATGAAGTCGACGGTGCGGTCCTTGCAGCGAACGTTTTCACCGGTGCCATCGATCCAGACGTAAGTGGCCTGAATTTTGCCAGGTACAGGTAGGTCCAAGTACTTGGTGACGATGGTCTTGTCGAGGGCCGCGTTCGGCGAGCTGACGAGGTAGTGTCCCCCGGGGCGGCCGGCTCGTGGGCACGGGTCGCTCATGATGGACGCTCGAGGGTTGTGGTGGCGACGACAATATTGGCGTGGACGGTGAGGAGTGCGGCGTGAGGCGTGCTGCGCGTCCGGCGAGCCGTCGGCCACTGAGTGTGTTTTGGCGGTCGGCGCTCGAGGCGCATGTGCAAGCCGAACAGCCGCATAGTGTGCGGACCGACGCTTTTTATCGCCGGGACATCGATCCGCATTATCGTGGCACGAATGTGGAGCAATATTGTTTTTTTTTTTATTTTTGAGAATTTTAATTTTGTTGGGAATCGATCTAATGTGCGTGCGAGAGTGATTAATTCAAACTTAGACTAAGTCTTAAATTTTTTTTTATTTTAAAAATGGCAATAAATTAAACGGTCAGAATTCAAATCATTTTTGGGTAAGAATTTTAATGATAAAACGGCCAGAATAAAATTAAGAAACGGTCAGAATAAAATTAAGAAACGGTCAGAATAAAATTAAGAAACGGTCAGAATAAAATTAATAAACGGTCAGAATTCCCTTTCAAAAACGGTCAGAATGTCGAAAAACGATAAATTGTCGACATAAAACTTTTTTTTTAACATAAGTAATATTAAGTTAGGTTAGGTTAGGCTGTCTGATGGCGCTGGTAATTCTTTGACGTAGTGCCAACTTGACGGACAAGATTCTGACCGTTTTATTGAAATTATTCCGACCGTTCAATATAAATTCCGACCATTCAATATAAATTCCGACCATTCAATATAAATTCCGACCATTCAATATAAATTCAGACAGGATTTTATTCTGACCGATGTATTCTGATCGTTTAATTTGAATTCTGACCAATGTAGTATAAATTCTGACAAACGTGTTGAAAATTCTGACCAAAAACGTAAAATATTCTGACCCGATAAATAGGCGCCTTTAAAAATATACACCCAACTCTCGTTTTACACGGTGGATAGGGACCAGCAAAAACCGTGTAAAAAAAGTGACATTTTTTATTTCGCGATATTCATTATATAGTTCAAACAAACCGTGTTAGACCAAATAAATCGTGTAAAAAAAAATATTTTTTCATTTTTTCAAACCGTGTTATTTTGAAACCGTGTAAAAAATCCGTTTGAAACGAGAGTTAGGTGTAATTTGAAATTAAAATATTTAAATTAAATAAGCTGGTAATAATAAAGTTAATTTAATGGATATAATTATGGACTAGTAAACCTTAAATTGGATATATTGAAAAATCTCGAAATTTTTGTTCGGCTTGAAATGTGTTTGAAATCAAGAAATATAGTCAAAATATGCGGAATTGATTGATTTATTTAATTTTATGAAAGCTTGATGAAGTCTCATAAATTGACGAGGGCATAGATGTTTATCTTATTAAAGAAAAGTCGTTTAAGTTATGCATATGTAATGTATATGAACCGTTCAACGTATTAAGTGATTAAGTTTACTTTTTGAAAAATTGATTTAAATGTCAAAGTATTTGGTCATAAATTTTCATGGGTGAAATATTTTTTTGAATAATAAAGATAAATATCATTAAATGATAAAAAAAAATGTGTAGTATACGAATAATAAATCGTTTGTTTCAGAGGCTATTTTAATTCTGCATATCAATATCGAAATGATTAAATCAATTAGATTAGAATTTTATATATTTTTTTCCTTTTCTTATTTTATTTAACACACAAACGTTTATATTCAAGATCTAGACTACTTTTTCAGTTGACTGATTATATGCAATAAATAAAAAAAGTGTATAAACCTATTATTATATGTATTAGATTTTGGCAAAGAAACATCAGTGTGACTCGTTAGATTTTGTAAACATACGTATTATATTGTGTTTTATTTATTTTTTTATATGAAAGAATGCATCTCTTAACGTCTGGTGATTCATAATAAAATTATCATTTTTTTCTAACATATGTAAATTGTTGATGCAATATTCATGTACAAAATTTGTATTCAACCTAAATAATTTTGTATGAATAATAAAATTTTATCAAAAATAATTCACAAATTCGAAACGATTTATAAAAATCGTTACTATGATATCATTCACACTAATTTAGCAATCAGATTCCATCAATAAAGATGTCTCGTTGCGATTAATTAAATTTTATTATCATACTCGAGATAGTTAGCAGATAGTTATAATCGAATCGTAGCGATTACTAGTAAAACAGGACAGATGAAACGATTTCAACGAAGTTTCGATCGATTCCAATCACACATCAATGAAAACGAACTCATCTCTCCATACTATCATTTTAATCGAACAAAAAAGATAACGACTTCCTTCGCTAAGCGACGAATCGTTTCTAATTATCGCTAAATGTCGAGCAATAAGCGAACTATGCGACATTAGATTTGACAAACGTTATCTATGATAGTAATTGGCACTTGACACGAAATGTGCGATCGGACATAAGTATTTATAATGGATTTATTCTTTCCCCAGTGACAAGTGCTAGTGTATGAAATGAGCATGCAATATATTGATCGTTCGGTAAACGCTTGAAACGTTTTACATTAATCGCACTCGAATTTACTATAGACGCATCCATATACGGAAATGATAAGAATGTCGAGTGGAATATGCAGATATGTCGAATATGCATTTATCTATGCAAGCGTCCATTTCAATGGACTAATACGTCGAGATTTGTTTATTCATCATAAGTATCATATTGAATTTATAAAACAACATTTTATTATACGAACATATGATATGAATACTAAATTTATTTTTTGTTGAAGTCAACCAAATATTATATTTATTAATATGATGATATTTATACATAGTAGCAGTTGTTAATTGAAAAAATATTAGTTTTTATTATAACAATGTTAATGAATCCTTTGAACGTATATGCGAAATTATATAGCCCTGACGTTTCAGAGCACGTGTAATTTCATTCGAACTATACAGAAGTATGTAAAGGTTTAAAAAATAAATAAATTTGCATATTGCGGTGTAGATTAAACGAAATATATTCGAAAATAACACGGAGCAGAATGCGAAAATTTCCGCTCGTTTGCGGGAAAAATTCGAAAATGTCCGGTAAACGGCGCGGAAACGCATACACAGATACGCGCCAAAACGGAACGACTTTTGAATGAGGCCGCCAAAAAGTATGTATCAGTTTGAACAATAGAGTTTTTCAAAATTTCAGTTTATTGAATCTTTCGATAAACAAACTCTGAATACAAAAAAACTAGTAGATACCATTGATATTTCGATACAAGTATATTAGATTTGAATTCATATTTTAATTATAAAATATATTCACTAGTCGCCCTTTTAGATTTTTACTGTTCGCGATACAACGCGGAACGTAGTTGTTTTGCAAACGTTTGTCACAGCTGTCACGCTGGAAAAGTAACGAAGAAAGTCGCAAAATAACACAGTTTGGCAAACGCTGAAATAAAACAGGATGGCTCGTTTTTTGTGTTCGCTACGAACACAGAATCGCATCGAATTTCGGTAGCAATTTGGCGAATGAAGAGAGATCTCGAGTAAAATGACACCCGAAGTAAATTGTTGGCTTGCAACAATTTTTATCGCATAATATCTGGTGTGCTTTTCGGATCAGTCGATTCCGGCATAAAAAAAACATAAAGTAAACTATTCCATAATGTTATGCTACGTAATATTTTTCAAAAATACATTATTACAAAGCGAATTTATTATTGACGCGAAATAATCTCAAATTAACCGCATGACTAAAAAAAAAGTGCGTCAACGAGAACATTGACCGCATTACGTTCGAGAGAGCGAATATAAAGTCCATTGTGTGCAGAGAGTTGCACAAAGGTGCATCATTGCCACGTACGACCTTCACGAAAATGCACAGAATGAACAACACACACGTCAAAACATAAAGTAAATCCCACTTTCTACGAGTCTGGATTATTTTCGGAGTCTGCAACGGTTCAGACATGTTCTCTGTCTTCGAACGAGAACGGACGTCGACTCCTGAAACGCTCCAGAGACTGAAACTGAAAATAGTATGAAAAGGCGACTTTCTCGGTTTGGACTTTGTTTCGAACATACAATGGCTAGGATCAAACGTCGTTTGAATCAGTCTTTTGTGTCTAGTTTGTTGAGATGTTCTTTCATGTAATGTACGGTAGGTTGCAAGATCATTAGACGTATTGTAAATTTTCGCAATCATGTTCTTATATCGCATATACACATGAACTCTATAGAGTCAATGTGACATTGAGCAAGATGTCGAAAAAATCGATCAAACGAGTTCGATGTGTTTTTCGATATTTTCTTAACATTTATTATTGATTTTTTCTGAAATTATAAATGTACGAATTTAGTTAATTAATTCATATTAAAGTATTGAATTGATTGAAATTACTTCTGAAATAAATTATTTATCATCTGGTAGCCAAATATTTTTTATCGTTCGATTGTGCTTATCTTTTTCTAAGAAAGATATTTCACATATAAGATGTAACGACTCTCCCAAGTGCTTGATATTTAAATCTTATATTTTCAATCAATGAAGTCAATCATGATTAACATTGAATGACTCACAAAATACAATATGCGTGCATAATTGTAAAAATACATATTGCGCCTAATAATAATAATCTGACCACAATGACTATGCGGAACAAAAGATATCAATGTTTTTTACAAATTACAATACGATTGTTACAGCATATATATTCATAGCATCGTGCACATTGATCGAAAGAAATACACATACTTATACGTTTATATGGTAGAAATGAATGTGGTATTTGTAAGAATCGAAGTTTGCGCGATTGCGTGTAATCGTTTTCGTTCACGAAAAGCAGAATCCTCGTGGGCGGTTCGGGTGTGTTTTGGCGTCAAAGTGTTCCGAGACTGATTGCTTGAGGTTGTTGGGGTGAATACAAATCAAAGACGTTTGATTTGAAAATACATGAGAGAGAGAAAAAAAATCGCGAAAACACAAAGGGCACGTCTGCTTTTTTCGCATTGAAAGCACGCGTTCGGAGAAAACGATGTTTTTTCAATGTCGTTTTGTCTCTAGGCGGAATGTTTCACCGTAAAGACTTCGGCGCTGCTAAGCTTCGTTTTTTATACGTTTTCCTTAAGACGGATAAGATACTATATTCGAAAGAGATTCTACTCTAATAATCTAAATAATGAAACAAAAAAATATACCGAATAATACGACCGACGTTCCGATATAATAATTTCCATCTTTGAATCGAACGCTTTTCCTTTGGGCTAAGACAGCGGCATAAAAAGTAAGAGCCCCTTCGTCGTTTTTCTTTTTCGAGACGACTACGACGACGAAGCCAGCGTATTTACAAAGCAACGTAAAGACATAATGCAAAAACGAGTTTGTAAAAGTCGATAAATTTTTATACGCGCCACGGTTACAGCACACGCAATCTTTGCTCGCGTAGTACTTTCGATGTACGTACGTAGTACTACATGCAGGAGCATAACCGTTTTACGATTATGGATCGTATCTGAAAGGGCACGAGTCGCGTTATATCTCTTTTTCAGTGCTTTCTGCACCGAAAAAAATATGTGTACACGTCCGTATTAGATTAAGGTTGCGAAAATTCATATCGGATGAAATTTCGTTTTGTTGTTGTTGTTGTTTGAGTTTCGGAGTTGAGACGAGTGGGTTGCTCTTTAATCACGAAACTTTTCGAAATTTCAATTGTGATATTATACAAAAGTTAGTGTAGATAATAAAGAGATTATTTTAACGAAAATTATTTCGATCAAAATATGAATATTTTCCAAACTTAATATAAACTATTAAAATATCTAGCATATCGATACTTCATAACAACGGTGGAATACTTCTAAATTAGTAAACACAATAATAATGAATCTTCGACAAACAGTGACTTTTTTATTGAGAATTAATATTTCATTATTTGGTTAACTATAATTTGATTGTAGTTAAACTATTTTCCTTATGGAGCTTGAAATTCATAACAAACGATTACAGTCAATAAAATTTTCACTGACGATTGAAAAATCGGACCTGACTGTAATATATATAAGATTATTACTTCAAGTCAAATATATTCCATTTCAATTTAAATGATTTTCTCGCAATATTTCAAGAATAGAATTAAACCTGAATTCAAAAATCTTGACATGATAAACACGCATATTAAATGTGCTATCAATATTGAATCGATCAATTCGTACTAGCTTCTGCAATAGCTTCAACACATCACACCGTTGTGTTCGAGCATCGATAAAAAAACGCATTCTAACCCTTAAATTATAGTAAATTTAACCCTAATCCGACCTTTGAGACATCAAAGAAAAAGCAAAATAATAAAAGGAATCACTCACCGTGTATAACTTTAGAAGTGACAGCAACTACGGCGTTCTCATCTTGGGACAGGACCTTTTCGCTCTGCAGCCTCACGGTCACGTTCGCGACCCTCTTCGGCTCCTTCAACCCCTGATGAAGGTTCACCAGGACGGCTATCGTCTTGCCGGGCACTGCGGCCTCCGGTGCCACCACGGAGAAGCCTCTGTAACGACGAAAGTCCAAAGATCATTATCGCAGCCGAGAAAACCTCATCCCTCGGGAGAAAACCTCATCCCTCGGAAGAAAACTCGGAATATTATCGCGAACGGGTTTTTCCGGGAAGGTTTCCGACGAAATTCCGAAATCGGGTTCGGGGGGTCGTAAAATTCAAAGTGGCCGAAATTCGGGGTGGCTTTATCACGTTAATTGGGGGCAATTCGTGTCGGTGACAAATCGAGGACATCGGCGAGGTTAAATTCAACCGTTCGTTGCAAAACTGTCGTGTGATTGCTTACGTCGTTTGTCATTTGAATCGTCGTTTTTTTTTTTTTTTACATTTTATA
The DNA here is from genome assembly GCA_024721215.1 of Cheumatopsyche charites. Classification (NCBI taxonomy): domain Eukaryota; kingdom Metazoa; phylum Arthropoda; class Insecta; order Trichoptera; family Hydropsychidae; genus Cheumatopsyche; species Cheumatopsyche charites. The sequence continues at coordinate 8,481,062 of CM045578.1, forward strand.
TATATTCGGTTGTCGTTGTTTTCGAATTTTCGGGGGGGTTTTTTTTTTCGGTCGTCAGTGCGAGTTTCGATGTTTCCGCGTGATGTATGGTTTGCTGCGAGTGTCAGCGTTTCGATGGATATATTAAGTGAGTAATTGTCGTTTGAATGAAATTGATTTTTAATATTGTAAAAATTGATTTGAGAACAGAATTGTGTCTCTGTGCTTATTTATGTTTAGAGACCATTAACACAGAAAATAACAATAAATGTATTAATAACAAGCATTGCTCTCAAAACAATCTGTGTTTATGAGCAATAATTATCGTATTTGTAATAGTTTTGTTTCGAATAAATGCATCACACGCAGATAGATTATTTGAGCACATTAACCGTAAAAGAGTTTATATAAACAAAACGTGATTGAGTTATCAGTAAACGACCTATGAACCGACATGCGTTGTTATATTACAATTTTAAACGACACGAATTAAACTATTAATCTCGTTTTCCAACCGGAAACCGTAATCTTAATAATTTGAACAATTCGATATCGATTAAAACATTTATGAACGGTAAATATTTTAAATACCAATTGACGTCACAATATCTGAGGTGACTTTTCATTGAATTAATTGCTAATTATTCATGAAATAAACATACATATCCATACTCGAATATCTTGTTTTTCTAGGTCATTTTCTTATACAACTGTCAGCGTTAAAAATAGATACGAAGAAAACACTCCGCTGTTTACTAAAAGAACGTAGATATTTTTATAAGTAAACAGTGAAAATTTAGAGATTTCGATAAGATTTTGAAACTTTATGTATTGATCGTTTTTTTTTTCATACAAATCACAAAGAACTTCAAAAATCAAATATTTAATATGAAAAAAATTCTATCATTGAAAAATATTAAATCAATCATTTAAATATTCGAATCTGATCAATGAACTATGCAAAAAATATAACACAATCAGTAAAAAGAGATTCATTATAATCAACTCAACGACAAGTATGCATGATTCAGTACATACATACACTAACTCCTTCATTTCCAAACGTCAAAAAAATCAGCATGCCGAAAGACAAAGACGAACGTACGTACGCATATCTTTTCTTTTGGCACTCTGCCGACTTTTTGACAGCACGTATACGAAAAAAAAAGTCACCGAACCCCACAAGCATGCAGCGTTTGAACTCTCAGCACATTTGGACTACGAGGGGGGTCGGATTGCGCCAGTTCACGTACAGACCAAAAGGTTGGGGGGCTGGAACAGTGTCTCCGATGGCGAAATGAGTTCCTCGGTGTCCAGATCGTATATCAGCGGTAACAAATGGCGTATTGCATTGTATATTCAGGCCGGCGCCTCGCGCGATAAATTCCCACCCACCGCCCCCCGGTTTTCAGAGGGAAAATATGAAAACGCAGGTGCTCCTGTCAGACCTCTTGGCCGCTTCTCAGACCTATCCTTATGCCGCTTTTTCTCTTATGTTTGAGTTTTTTTATTCTTCCTTCGCCTTCCGAGTTCGGGGCGTCGGTGAATTTCGCGAAAGTCTCTCCCGTTGGCCTCCGAGGCGTATGTATTATGCGTATGCCCTCGTCGAATGAAACATTCATCCGATAGGGTGAAAAAAAGCGCGCGAATCTTTTTGTGAAGGAGGAAGATATACTCGCCTCGGGAAGGTTCCAAAAGGACGACTCTATTACGCTTAGGAAAAAATATATCGAGATCGCAAAAATGAGATTTATTATTTCAGTATTTGTAATGTGACCCGGGGCGAGGTAAGGTCTGTTTACCGGGGCTTGAGTTTTTTTTTTGGGATGAAAAAAAATTTTTTTTTCCCGAGAAAGATTTATCGGAATATGATGTATTTTTTACGGAAAAATTGTACGTTTACGTATTTACATGCATATCGACGCATCAATAATAAGATCATGGAGATCATGTTATTAAAGTGTGTTGACGCAAATCGAATATGAAGTTATAAAAAAAATATTTAAATTAAAACAAACAAATTATAGTTCACTGACAAAACAATATTGAATACGAACAATAAATTCTCTATGCAATCGAAGCGAACGAAAAGATATTCACAGCGTAAAGTATACCGAAAATTTTTTGAAATACGGTTTTCAATATGGAAACGGTTGGTATATTAGTATTTGGCGGCTTATCGCGTTTTCTCATATCGGCTGTGTGAATTTTCATGGTATATTTTTCACGGCTCGGGCCGCCATGTGTCTTTGACTCAGCGGCGCACGGAAAATTGGTTTTTCCGCGAAAATTTCAACGCCGCGGCTAGGCGCTTACGCCAACAAATAACTTGTTAAAGGACTCGCCGTGTAAAACATTGACATTTTTATTAAAAAAAATCTCATAATACGCAGCAAGTCGAGATATATTGCCACTCGGAAAATTGTTTCCTCGCCGCTTCGCACGCCGTATACGACCGAGTATTAACAATATTTCTTCTCCCCGCGCTTGCTTTTCGTTGAATACACATTTGAACGAAACAAAGAAGAAAACAAATCGACGAATTTAACGAAAACTTTATAATGCGTCCCGAGAGATTCGAGCGCATTCGTGTATGGTGTATAGAAACTTGAAAGATACAAAACTAAACTAACTAGTCGCCATTCTTTCGGGAAAACTTAAGTCTTGAATTTAATTAGTGTACGTAAGCGGGACGACGCATCTTTGGACGAACTCGAGTCTAAAGCCTTTTCCACGACACCGAATCAGAAGAGGCATCTTGACTTTAAGTGTGAGCTTACGTGATTTAATCTTAGACTCTCACTCTCGAAAATGCGAAAGCTTTCGCAATGTTTGCTCGCGAAACAAGGTCGGAGCGTACTTTTGCTCCAACTATGTGCGCCCGGTACGCGAACATAAAGCACGCATCCTTTCTCCCGACTCTCGTTCTCATAAATAAATAAATAAACGAATAAATAATATATGACGACTGAAAAGGCCAAGGAGTACAAGTGACTTTGCGGTGATTTCGAGAAAAGTACGTTCAAAGTCGACCATGTACCTACATGTATTAGGAGGAGTTCAAGTGATTTGATGATATATCTCGGCACATGTTCCGAATTCGTTTATATCCTTTTGCCATCAAATAAATGAGCGTTATAGAAGCGAATCCTGTGCATAACTCAATTTCGGCGAAAATGTCACTTGTATCCCTTGGCCTTTTCGATCGTTATATATTCTCGAAGGGAAATGCTTCTCTCTCATTGGAATCGCGAATGTTAGGTCGGTTGCCTCGGCAATGACACGAAATCATATTTGCTCGGATGAAATGAGTCATTAAAATTTAATAAGAGTTCGCGTCTTGAGAATTATTCGACGAATCGTGTCTTCTACTTTAGATAATTCATTCAAAATGATAACTATAATAAATAAAAAACTATAATAACGTATTTCGTTACAATTAGATCAAATATTTGTTTAACTGAATGTATAAATAACATATTTCTATTTGAATAACAGTATCGAAATAATTAATTGATAAATGAGAAAATCAAAGCGATTCTGTTTACATTTTGATACATTGAATGAATTGTGTATATAAAATAGTAAATTAATGAAATATTTGTTCGAATATTGTAAACGGTTCATACAAAGTGAATAATTTGTCGATATAACCTTATACGATCAATGTCTGGGAAATGGGCTCGAGATCAAAAATTCAACAACGAAATTAGTTCACATGAAGCGATGCAACGAGAAATCGCATTTATGTGTGCAGCACAGTTCGTTATGTTTGCGGAGTGTTAAATTTGGACTGCCTCCAACGTACCCGACTTTGCAGTTGCATTTTTACAATGCGCGTTTATCTTCGGTCGCACGAGACTTTTTGTTAAATTTCCGTAGTTTTCATTCGAAAAATAATAAAGGAAAAAAGAGGAAAAATGAAATCTTTTCCTACGAATCGAACGCGCTATAAGTCTGTAGCAGAATGCGATTTAATGTTGTGGAAATTCGCTCGAAGCACTCGCGAGTAATGCATCCAATTGTGAGCACCTAGCTGCGGCATATGCGCATCGAATTTGCACATTTCCTCGAATTTCCCCAACTGTGCGGATGCCAGTAATTTAAAGTTTCGAGAAGAGCGTCGCATTATGCGAAGCGATTTCGCAAATATTTCGATATCTACGTTCGCGTGTGTGAAATGCATCGAAAGCTAGATGCTAGAAGAGCGTCCATTTTATGGTTTTCCCGTGAAATTCTGGCCACGTTTCAGCCAGATCCATCCAATCTAGGAGCTGCAACTGTGGCCCGATGCACCCTTATAGCCAAAACAAACACATTCCGTTTGATTGCCCGCGTTTGTTTTGCGGCGTCCCGATTTAGTGGCAAGTTTTCAAAGCTATCCCTGTATATAAATCCGGAATCTATCTCGACGGAAATCATATTTACGTAAGCGGAGCCGTTCGCTCGAAAGGTATTTCGGGAGCCAAACGAGTTCCGTTTAACTTCTGCTTGCACTAAAACCAGAATTTATACCTCAGGAGGTAGCGGAGCGGACTAAAGAGCAGTATACAGTTGAACACTTAAGGGTATCCTTTATCCCTTGATACACTCCCGAGAGCTAGAGCTATATCCGACTCTTGGGGGGGTTCGATGCTGCTCCACGGTATGTACCGAAGGGGACGCCGAATCTTCGCTAAAAGATTTACTATCCAAAGACAGATTAGAGACGAGTCCTTTCCTGGATGAAAATCCTGCTGAATCTAATTAATACCGTCTAGAAGGCGAATTTGCGAACGAGTTCCCCCTTGTAAAGTCACGGCGTTCAATTCCTTACGCGACGCACATACTAATTATTCGCAATGCGAGTAATCCGCCTGCGAAAGCAAATTTGGCGTAAAATTAAATACACTGCGACTGAATTCATATCATGACCAGCATATAAATACGAATTAAAAAACATATACTGCCATATAGGAAAAATAATTAATTTGACTTCATATTGAGACGTGTGCGACTCATAACATCATTTAAAGTGAGCAACTTTTGTATATTGCATTTTTAATTATTCATTTTAAAGATTTAGCTAAGCATGAGTATATTGAAAATCGATAAATATTAGATTTTTAAAATTTAATATAAGTTAAGACAAAACGTTCACAAGCCCTGTAGCGTAATTTAGGAGCCGTGTCGCACGAAAGCGTCTAAAGCTAAGAACGATTACCACGCTAGACTAGCTGAAACTTTTCGCGTCGAAAACAAACTAAGTCTAAGAATATTAATAAAGTTTATATTTAAAAAGTTTCCCGCGTCACAACGGCTTCGCTCTATTCAGACTAGAGGCTCTCGATGTTAATAATGGTCGATATATGAAACCTACGAGGTCGTAAATTTCCAATTAACCCCCGGCGAGTAAAGCGATACGCGTTGCAATTAGTAACGTGCATCACACGCCTGAAATATCGCACGAAACACGTAATATTACATGTCAACTGGCGCTTTTGATATACAAGTCGATATTATCGAAATAATGATCTCGAATCTAAATCGGTCATGAAAAAAATCTCAAATCGAAAATAGACAGTCGCGTTATATCGAATGCAGGCTTTACACAGTTCCATTGGAGATGCATATGGATGATAAGAGTGTCATGAAAAGTGATTAATCGGTTGCCGTGTTTGATTTTCTATATAAAATAATGCACCCTTTAGGGTTGGTATTTTCTCTCTTTAATAATTCTCATTTTAGTTGACTTGTGCTTTTTTTATAGAGTTCGATATTGTGAGAGGAAAGTTTGGATCTTAGTGCAGTATATGAATCGAAATGTTCAAGGCCAGACTTTTCATTCATTACTGACTTTCATATAAGACAATTTGTGTTGCTTTCTAGAGTTTGCAAATGCACTATGACCGCTCAAAAGGAAAAAGACCCTATAAAGTGAGCATTCAAATCTCCCAGCACAAGATTTAAACTTCAATCGAAACTCAAAACTGCACACCCGATGAAAGGATCAACGCACGATTATGACATCGTCGATCCGAAATAATCCTCGGGGATGTTCCGTTGATTGAACGTCCCCTTATCGTCGTCAAACAAAGCGTATCCCTTTCGACTCGAACACTGGGGAACAGAATACCGTATTTTAGGTGGGTATTGTACCATCTGTGTATCGGTGGTCCCCTTTCCTTTGCTATGTCACGTCCTGGGATGCATCCCCGCGGATTTATTCAATCGAAAGGCATATACGGATATTTTCGGAAACGAGCCTCAAATATTCAACGGGACGTGTGCGTGATGTTTGCCGTTCGCGATACGTTTGATGTTTCCGTGTGCGGAATCGGTTAATTTTCGATTCGTATTTATGTGCGTTTTGTTTGCGACGATTCGACGTTCGATTTATTGCACGATTTCGTGTAATGGATGTGTTTTGTTTGAATTTTTTATTTTGTGAGGTAAACGGCTCGTCGTTGTGTGAGACTTCGTCAAAATGAATAAATTAAGCGATCCTGTATGTGTTGACTATATTTTTTGATATAAAACAATTTAAACATTTTAACCTAAAAAAATGCGAGATTTTTCAATTTATCCAATTTTAGGTAAATTTGTGCGAAATTGCTTTCATAAAATTAAACTGACGAAGTTATAGTCGTTTACCTTAGTTTGTATTTCAGTTGGGCGTGCCTTGCAAAAATATGTCATTCGCAATAGCTTCATTAGATGATTTGAATGTAGAATTCAACATTTTCACGCAGTGTTACTAGCTACTAACTAGGTCAGTCTAACAAGCTGACATAGTTGATGCATGTAACAAGAGGACTGTTTGTATCCAATTCTTCGGTCGGATACATAAGAATTGCGTCTTCAACAACAAACACAACATATTGAAACAAAGCATTTCAGTTAATAGACCTAATTACTACACGATCCGAGCAAACATCAACAAATCAACCGACACCGAACAAGAGCGAAAATAATTCATCAATACCGAGAACTGCTTCGACGAGTATCAACACTCGAGTAATCCTATCGTCCCGAGAGCACACAGAGAGTAACACAATCCGGGACAAAGAGAGATCCCACATACATACATCGACACCGATCAACATCCTTCCTCATCAGCGACAACAACGAACCCGTCTGTCCACACACATGTCCGCCTGACTCCGACGAACGAGGAGCGAGGAGGCTTTTATTGACCGAGACGAAGGGCTGTTAAAAGAAGACGATGAGGAGGTGCCTCGTTCGAAGGTACGAGGGCAAACAACGGGAATCAACGATATCCGCTTACAAAACAACCCTCATTAGGGGGTGGCGAAGGATCACCCTTCGAACAGAAGGCACGTGTTGCTCGAGATCAACTCGGTAAAGCCTTACACGTACGAACGAAGTCTTCTTCCTCTGTTCGGGTGTTTCCTGTGGATGCGGGTTGTTTTGTTGGCTGCTGATTGATTTATTATTCAAATGTTGTATTTTATATTTGTTTGGACATATGGGCTTTAATAAATGATCAGAGTTCAAAGAATTATAGCAGTTATGGATACAAATATGCAAGTTATGTATAATTAACGACTTGTGACCTGGACCCGCGATTTCGCGCATTGTTTACTATCGAATTCAATGTTATTTTATGAGGAAAAAACAACACGTTTATTCGGAATGAAATAAGTATCATTTAAATAAGTCTACATCTAACATCAGAATCAACTCTTGCAATATTTAAATTTTTAATATTTTTATGACTTTGAATGTTTTTCTTAAAAAAAAAACCGATCTAGTTGGAAGTTAATTGAAATTGTCTGCTGTTTCCTAGGAATTAATTTTCAGAAATTGCTATTTAAAAATTATTTCGAAAGCATTATTTTTTCATGTAATCAAAATAAGCGATATAGCTCTATATGGAGGGTTTTAAGTTGCTCGGAAAGTCTCGATTGTTGAATGTCATGAAATTGATATGGGTTTCATTGGGGATGATGAGTTGTGATTCAATACCGAGGAAAAATCAGTAGATCATATTTGGGGTGTATTTTTGCTCTCATATGGATTCAAACTCAATAAAAATGTGGTTTACAAAATTGAATAAGAATAGCAATGATGATTACAGCAAACATTTTGTATATGTGAAAAACATAATCATTAGTGCTGAAAACGGCAGCTATTTGCCGATTATACCGGTAAAATCCGGAAACCTTACATTTATCAAACAATTCAATAACATTGAAATTGTGACAAATTCTGTCATAGAAATCGCACAGCGAAATCGGTGTATAATATCGGACTTTATCTTTTGATTCGTACGTACTCAAAATCGCTCGTTTTCGTATCGGAATGCCATTCAAAAAATAGGTCATCCTTGAATTACGAAATTGTCGCCGAGCGAGATAACAATTTGACTTTCGAACAATGCAGATTAGGATAAGAAACCAACCGAAGCATAATGGACGATACGGATCATTTACGTCAGCAATAACTGTGATGCACAAAATTATCATAGAAAAAAACCGAAAATTTTAAAGAAACAATCGGAAAAATTTCCGAACGGTTCAAGGTAATATTATCATGAAAAGAATCAAAAATTATAATTTATCATATCGAAATCGAGATCTGATCTCATTACTCATCCGAACGAATCAATACGATCAAAAAACTTAAATGAAATTTTAAAAATTAAAATACTTTAATATCACATGATCAGTGGTGTAGTGGTAAATTTTGAGGTGGGGGAGCGCTTGATTTTCACCACCACCCCCTTAGAGTACTCTAAGGTGCTTTCATTACTTTTGTCTAGATTTGTAGAATTCAATATGTTTGAAACTTTGATGTTATTTTGATTATTTGAAATTTTCAAGGGGGAGCGCGCTCCTCCGGCCAGAAAGAGGTAAGGGAGCGCGCTCCCGTACGCTCCCCCTCGACTACAACACTGCATATGATGACTGAAAAGGCTAAGGGATAAAAGTGACATTTTCATCGAAATCGAGTTATGTACATTCTATGCACGCTCTATTATTCGGTGGCGAAAGGATATAAACGAATTTAGAACGTGTACCGAGATATATCATCAAATCACTCGACCTCCTCCTAATAAATGTAGGCACAGGATCAACTTTGAACGCGCTTTTCTCGAAATCATCGCATTAAATTTTCAGTCGTCAATATGAAATACGATATAATAACAACTTATTGTGTAATAACACGATCGAATACACAATAAAAAAATAATAACCGTACACTAGGGCGTGTGAAAATCCACCACAAGCTGGCTGGTCCAGTGAGGCAGCGTCACGTAACAGGCTTCAGAGGCGAGACCGCATCACGTAGGGTTGAAATCTCACGTGAGACCTCTCATTAGGGACATGGGATCGTCTCTGTGAGCCATGAAGGTCCCGTATAATCCGGGACACGATCGTGACGTCGCCAATCATACATCATCCGGGACTGGACCGGACCGCAACGTGCTGCGTATCGATATCGAGTTCGTTATGGTTATATTCGGATAATCGAGGGATGTAATATCCATTTTTATCATGGGTTTACGAAATTGAATTGTTTTTGAATTTTAAAGGTCGTATTCTTTTGTTTTTTGTAAAAAGAGTGATCGAGTTGAGAATGAAAATGTCATGAAAATTGAATCTGATATATTTCTATTTTTTATTTTATTTTATATAATAATTTCTACCCATTTTTTTAAACATACACCATGTATTTTATTCGATCATAAATGACACATAACCTTGAACAGTTAGTATCATTCACTTTGTATAGTAAAGACGAGACTCCTAAGAGTAGAAGTGCACACATATGTGTCATTAAATAGTTCGAATTTAATCGAAACATATGAAAGGGATAGATGATGATCATTTGTGGAGCTATTTTGTAAAGCACTAAATTAACACTTTTTTCGAATCGAACATTCGAAAGAAACAACCGAATCTTCATATCAATTTTTATCAATTAAGAAAAACGACGTGTAAACCTTCGCCAAGATAGGACTTGAACTCACGCATCCCAAGTATGCTGAATCGACACGGCATGCACAAACGAAAAAAAAAATCATTGTGCGAAAATAAAATGTTTTTGTTTACAATTGTCTACTATTTGCGCAAACATAATATCTACGTTGCATTTCCAAGGCTGGTTTATCCGTAGCCTAAATCTAGAAGCACGTTCGAAGCAATCAAGAAAATTTCATTGTTGTACCACAGACAAACAGATAAACCGCATATCGAATCACCGTGATATGATTTTAACGACATATGTTCGTCGATTTTCCGCATACATACATATATAATATATGTATATGTGGAGTACATCTCTGACATTTCGAACACCATGGTGTTCCAGTTAAGTACGAATCGGGTCAGGGCAACGTTTTGACCTTTTGCCTGATTCGACCCGCGGGAACTCGAGGGTTGAATAAAATTTGTGTAAAATACAGAGTGTTTATTTGAAATTTGAGATTTATCACGAAACAAAATATATTAGTGATGTGTTTTGTGCAAATAAGTGAATTTTGGGCGGAAAGAATTGGCACTTTTATCGATGAATTTGTGATATCGAAAGATATGGATAGGATCTTCATTCCAACGATTATAATCATTGCGATATGCTATTTGATTCGATATGTTTTTCTGTTTTCTGTGTAAGTAATTGTTCAATAGACGTGAGCAATAGCAATGAAATAAATTTTGAATTAAGTACAGACATGTAATTCGGAACAAAGAGGAAACATAACTAGCGCTTCCATCTTCGCATCGGAGTACACTCTCCGAATCGAGAAAAATATATATTCGCTCGAAAGAACTTTATTAGATTGATTAAGGGTCATTTTACTTATTGCTCGAACGAAAAGGGGAACTGTAGACGTATATGAAGACGAAAGAGACGTTCGCAGGAAGAAAAAGTTTTTAGGCTTATCTGCTCTACGAGGGCATCAGCGCGGCCTTTCTTTTGATTCGACTGATCAATTGCCTATTTACTATTTGCCTTCGAATTCGTAAGCAATCCTTCTCTATACACTGTACGCTTTCTAGGAGTAATTGATCGGAATAAATAGCGGGCGATTTAATGGATTGAATCGTCAAAAGTTCTTCGCAGACGTCTGCGCGGCGCCGAATCTGAATAAGCACATCGGAACGAATATAATACAAGAAAAAGCAGACATAGACTCACAACACATTCGAAGCGATTACATCAATCGACAAGCAAAACTGTCACACAGACAATATCAACAACTTAGAATGCAGCAAACCGAACCGAACTAGGAAAAAAAAAACAACTTTGCGATATTGTAAAAGTTTCAGAGAGGGAAACGCTTCGAACAGTTTTCCGACCGCTTCCTATCGGAAAATGCGAATCGAAGTCGGTCTCTTTGAGCCGAAAACAAAATCGCGCCACAATATTTTCCAACTTTTCGACAAAAGCGCGTCTCTTTCGAAAGTTCGACGACAGGCAGAACGTAAAAAGGGCCTCTGGTCGAACTTCCCGGCCATAAATCAATCTCGTATTTACCGCGGCCGAGGTGGACATTGTTCCGTTGAAAAACTCCGTTCTGGTATGGGTTGTTATTGAGCCTTTCGAAAAGGGGCAATCGATTTGGACTGTGCATTGAAATGGAAGGAAATTTCGTAAATTATGAAAAATAAAAAGGATTTTCCACTAAATCAGTGTAACACAATAATTGATCTAAAATTCAATATTATCTTTTACATTGAGATTTTATTAATTCAATATTGTATATTTTATGTGCGTATAAAGCTGTCGATACATTATACAATATGTTGTCGAATAGCGATATTTATTGTATGTGAATTTAGGCGTTGTATGAATTGGGATAATTCCTGTGAGAGTACACACCGTGTTCGAGCTTCGTATATCTTCAGATTAATTGAACAAATAAAATTCTAGTGTTCGTGTAACGTAATATCTCAAGTTGTCAGTGTATTATGAGAGCAATAATGTGAAAAAATAATTGAAGATAATACGATGATACAAAATATAACATTTTTCCGCGAAAATCTTTATTATTCTCAAATAATTTAATCAAAATCTAATTATGTCCTGTCAACAAAAAAAAAACAAACATTTCAAGGGCGAACTTGATTAATATTCAAAATAATATACAAATCGAATCAAATCCATTTTTTTTTTCGTAAAATGCAAGAAAATTAATCAACATTTCTCGATATTGTTCGAAAGAATGATAGCAAGTAATTTTTGAATTCAACGAAAACGAAAATTGATCGAATCGAAAAGCACTTAAAAAAAAATCGGATCATTAACACGACGTCTTCGATTCGACGCGGAACGACATTTCAATTAAGATCAGGGGCGACTTTCGACATTGAAGAATCACCGAGACGCCAAAACTAATAATAAGAATCGACACAGACGAGAAGGTAGGTACTTTTCCCGAATGAAATCGCGAAAAATTCAAATTCAAATTCAAATACAAAAACACTCACAACAGTAGACGAAACGAAATTAAACAAGGCAAAAAGCGTAACGTCGACGTCGAATTAAGAGCGTCGCAGAATTTACACACGACGCAAAGTTAAATTCCAAGTACATAAATTGTACTTTAGCCAACTAACTACGCACGGCACCTGTAATTAAAGCGGGCGTAGCTTTCGCAACAATTTTTTGCCTGTGTCCTGGTTTCCCGGGGATAGCGACCCTGAAGGTTGATTCATACATATTAACATCGCGAAAGTTTACTATGGAATGACAATGCTTTCATTACATGATAAATTATTCAATGTGATCGTATATAAATGGTTTGATTTTATTTGAGAATTATAGAAGTTAAAGAATGTGAGAAAAAAATTACTAGAGTAGAGTACACATTAACAGAGTATGTTAGTACGTTTAGTAACAAAAGGATGTAAACAGTTTAGGGAATGAATTCTTAAAATTCATTAAATATTTCTTTATTTCTCTCTTTATAACAATGTCGAAATCTGGTTGTGTGTACTTAGATATCACATGTGAAAAAAATAATCTAACCCAAAAGTCAATTTTTAGTAAAAGTCGATTAAAGATTGACGAATTGGCAAGTCATGTGCAACTTTGTATGTTATTTTTTTTTTCATTTTATATTAAACTATATTTATTTAACTACACTTTCTATCAATAAAAGTATAAATTAGTTCTATAATACTAACTCAAAGTTTCATAATTTTGGATTAGATCACTCTAATATTAAGGTTAACATTGGATAAACACGTATGCTTCCTCTTTTCTGGCTCTCATTTGGAACGGAAATATAGTGAGAAACATCATCGGTCCAAATCATCAATTTCATTCGAATAAATTCGTCGCTCGTCACATACACGAACTGTTGATTAAATGCACGAAATATTCGTTTGGAGCGAATGCGATAGTGACACGTGTGAATGGGCCTCGGTTCGTTTTCCGGAACTCGTCGGGTCGAAAGTGGGTCGCGCTCCCGAAGTTAATTAATTATTTCTCGTTTCGGTCGGGTCCGTATTATTTTCATAGTGTCCGAGTCTCGTGGAATCACGTGGAATTTCTGTCGAAGACCCCTTTCGGTCCCTAATGTAGGTCCCGTGGGAATTCTAGTCCCGTCCAATTACAATAAACTCGAATGGACTGCGAAAGCGGGATGCTGTTTTCTTTCAGTGCTCGCAACTGATCGCCTATCGGATACAGTGCAATCTAAATAATATATTTTTCAAACATTATTTTGATTAAAATTTTAATCATCATCTATGTTGAAACTCAAAATGGAATGTTGGAGCGTAAAACTACAATTAAGCTTACGCCGTACATGTACATAATGGCCGTAACGCAATCATTAAGTTATAAATTAATTTAATTGCAAAAGTTATTCCCAAAACGAGCATTACACCCACCCGTAGCTGTAAATTTTCATGCGAAAGAAATTATTTAGAGCGAACCCGAATTTTTCATATTCGCGCACACCCACGCGAAACGTGTTAAATATTGATATTCGACTTTTCTCACTGTTTTTCGAACGCGCTCCTCTCCCCTCGATATTTCGATATTTCCCCAAAACACACCCAGTTTATTTCGGATTTCTCATCGGCGGATACGATTTGGTTTATGAATAATTCAAGTGCGAAAGCCGAGAGCACACTTTACCTACTATTTTTCACCTTTTAAATGTTTGATGGCGACCGGTACGTTTTCGAAGGGATCAAAGCGATTGTCCCACTGCGGCGGATTAAACTCTTTCCACGAACTCGATCTCAATAACGCGCGAGTGTAAAAAAAGCGTTCACAAAACACGAAATGTGAAGCTCGTATCTAGAATATGTTGTTGAAAATTTTGTAATTTTCATTAAAATGTTCCGGCAGACGAGATAAACTCTTTTGTTTGTTCAGAATCGAAGCGATAATAACGCGGCCTTTGTTTCGCGGGAACTTCATTAAAATTTCAACACGGAATGCATGCAAATTCGATTCATATGCACCATCAGAATATGAATAGAGCGAATTTCGTCGCGATAACATTTTGTTTTACCAAATTAATTAACCCAAATTTTAAGCAAAACGAGATTTAAGCTGCTGAGATTTTTTTCCACCCTTAATAGAGATGTAGCGCAGTCGAAAGCGCTCAAGAATAATTCTCGTTTAATGAATTTACACGGAGCAAAATAAACAACCATCGCCATTACGCAGATATCAAGTGTTTCAACTCATTTAAAGGGCCATACTCGCGTAAACAAACGCAATTTTTTCCTTCCCCGAAATATAATATGATACATAAACGAGAGGGAGCACGGGCGTAAAAGCATTCTGAAACAACAAATTTTCCTCGAATTTATTTTTTTACATAACGGCTGGCAATTAAACGACAATCTTACGTCTCTCTCCCTTTACGTAAGCCACCACCACCCCCAACGTTCCACCCTTGAAAACGACGAAGACCACTTCTTGTAGGTACGAAGAGCGTTCAGTATTAAAACTGGGTAAAGGGGAGGTTGGCGCTAGGTCGTTGAAGTTGTTAGGAGCGAATTGCTCTTTTACTTCGAGTCTTAAACATACGAACATATATTAAAATATAATGCGAGGCTTATATTATTAAGGCTCGTACGTACAGTCGATTCTGTTCGCCGCACAAAGCGAACTCGTACAGTTAATTGTACGAGAGTTTCGCATGTAAAGTAATATTACACTCACACCAACGATTCGAGATGAGTATGCTTATATATTCTGTTTGTGCTATGTGAAAATATATTATTTTATTCAGTGTTGAACTATATTTTATTTTCTTTTTTATATAAAAATGTAGGCGAGCTAATTAAACGAGATAGCTTTCGTCGTAATGTTTATTTTGTGAAAAAAAATGTATTTCTTTTCGTATTTTTCTTTGATGCCGTATAATTGAATGTATTGATGTTATAAAGTAATACACATTACAAAAAAATATATATATGAGAAATGAAAATGTATATAATGTAAATTCTTTTTACATCAAAGAAAATATTAATTTAAAAAATACTCTATTGAATTCAATGAACTCAACAAATAACCCATCGTCAAATCAACTCAACACCGCACACAAATCGAGAACAAAACCGCACCGAGTCCGAATCCAACAAATTAAACTAGATCACGTACATTACAACAAGATCAATATGTTTAAATACGTGTAAGGGAGTTTCGAAACTTCCCTTTGTGATGTTGCATTCTCGCGTGGCATGCGTTTAATTGTGGCACAAGTTCGACGCGCAAGTTTCAACCCCCATAACAATACATGGGAACTCAGTAGTAGGTGAACACGTACGATTTGACGCATGGGGAATCGTTCGAAGGAAATCGGCTCGAATGAGGCTGAATCGGTTCGGTTAGCAGATTCAATGGTGACTTTGATATAATTAACTCTGACAATTGCAGTAATCTGTTCGCGATCGAACCGAGCTTCTTCTCGCTTCTCCCCTCAGAAGCAATTATTGCGGTCGATTGTCTGCGCTCTGCGGGTGAAAATGGAATTTATTTGCCGTTCGATCCATTGTTTGAAATTTCGAATGTTTTTAATTCTATGAGACTCGATTGAATTACGTACGATTGTTTTGTTTTTTCGTTTTGTGCGCCGAATGAAATTCAATACATTTGCACAGCTGCTTTTTGTTTGTTTTTCGTTAAAATCCCATCGATTCGACGGGTAATGAATTAATGTAAAGTCACGATAATTGAATTGCACTCGAGAGAGAACAAAACACCAATGAACACTATATAAATATATAAAATTTTGAAACAAAACATGCATAGATATATTTACTAAATGGCTCATAAATAATCATTATTTTATGACGAGATAGAATAAAGGAATTTATTGCATCGAGAGTGTGGTTAAGTTAGGTTAGATTAAGTTTCTATCTATAATATTTTCGAGAGATTAGAATAAGTCACATTTTATGTCAGGTGATGTCAAGTGTCTTATCGATGCTCTTCTTTACAAGTATCGAAAAAAATCGAAATAGGGGAGACCGAAGTAAGTTGAAACAAGTCAGATATCTCAGAAATTATTTCTTACAGACCAGCAATGCATACTAGATAAGATAGTTTATCAATAATAGAAAAAAAAGTGAAGACGCCAACTCGCCAGCAGTTATAGTTTCTGAGATATCGAGCTTATTTCAACTTACCTCGGTCTCTCCTAGTATTATAGAAAACCACCATAAATGACCGTTCAAAATCTACAATCTCAAAAAAAAAAAAAAACTCCCAATCAACTAAAAGCTAACAACACACACGCACATACATAATTGATCGACCGTCAAATCCAGCCTGGCAAAATTTAATTTGCGAAATAGTCGAAATTAGCCCCCTATGATTTTTTTCCTATTTTACTGGTCGGGAGGCAGATTTCTTTCGTCGGGGGGTCGCTCGTGTGTTTCACCCGCTTCGCAATTCGAGGAATGCGCCCCGTTGTGGAAAGTGGGTGGCGGTGGGTGGTGGGTGGGTGGGTGGGTGGGTGGTGAACGTGTGTGTTCCGCGCAGAACACGTCTCTCCCTCGTCACCCACCACAAAAGGGGTAATTTGCGGTGCAAACGCTTCCGCACAAATAAGCTCAAATCTGAACGACGACACGACTTACGGGTCAAATTAACCGGAACGTGTGCGCTTATTGGTGTGAGTGTTCGTTTTCCGTGTTTTTCCATGTGGAAGTATCGAATTTTTATCGTCAATTAAATGTATTTGTCATACTCTTGTAGCTTATGGCTGTCGTCCTCTTGTGAGTGGATGAAGGACACATCTGTGTTGTTATTCTTCTTTTACGTATGGATGGATGTGTCTTTCGTCCGCTCCGATTTGCTCAAGAGTGGTCGACGGGCATTATGTCTTCACAAACAATTTGTCAAAAATAACTAAAATAACGAAAGTATGTCTTCGATTTTCGACACTTTTGCGATTTTTGACAGTTAGTTAATGAAAGTATGAGTGTATCTATATTACTGTGACAACTAATTCAGGTAATAATATCATAGAGAAAACTTCAAACACTAGTATATGAAGATCGTAAAAGTAAAGGACTACAAGTGAACTGTCAAAATTTTTAAAAAGTCATATTTAAAGTTGAATATCTATTGTTATTAAAGAACTATTGGTTTGAAAGTAATTAGGTGATCTAATGCATATCAGCTTCTAAAAGTGTTAATGTCCTTTTTGATAGAAAACGATTCAAATATTATATTTAGAGAAAATTTTTGTAGTCAAAAATATAGATTGTATCATATTATGTAAGTTCAATGGATGATTTGAATTAATTAATTTGAATATTGAGTCATAAAATATTTCATATTACGAGTATGTTCATCACTCGAATGATTGAACAGGAATGAAATTCAAATTGAAACGCATATTCGCTATTTCTGAAAGGTATCAATTAATTCGACTACCATTGGTCCATTACGAATTATTAATAATGGATTTGAAATTTCAATAGAAGTGGACGATAAAAATATCAATAAATCGAATTCACTGAAATGGAAATTGACACAATGCAAAAACTGTTTCGAATTTCTGTTTATCAATGATCCGGTTCGAGAATTTCGATTGAAATATGTCGATTAAAAATGTTCGAAACGTTTCAACAATGGATTTTTTAAAAATTCGTTTATACTGCATTCGCAGATTATTTTTACCATGAATCACTAGCGAATTCCAACTGGTGCTGAGCCAATTCACATTATTGCATACAAATTTGTTTGCACTCATATCAAATAGATAACGAACGCTGAAGCTTTTCATGAAAGTCGATCAATATTCGAGCAATATTTTACACTATTGTACAATATATGAATATTGCTCGTGCCTTTCGTACATGTAACATATAATCATCATATTTCAAAATTGCTATAATTCAAAGCGACAGTAAAGTCCAAATCGTTGGAAAAAATCTTACTGAAAATCCACTATTTCGTTTCATATGCATAATGACGAAACTTATAGAAAATCAATTCAATTTTCACATAAACTATTTATCAATTTGTATCGATCGATTCTATTCGAATACAGATCCGATTTATTCTCGAACATGAAAATTATAATTTCTCTTTCAGTACACACTGTCCTCTACAAAGCTTTGCACAATCGGAAAAAATATTATGCGTCTCTCGGAGCAATATAATCGGAAATGTATTCAACGTGCGTTGTGCAAATATTGAAATTTGAATAATGGAGTCAATTAAAAATTCAACGCGAATATCGGACGAACGCGAACGAGTTTATATACTCGGGGAACACAACGGGAATAAAATAAAACCGAAGGTTCCCGCTCGTTTTCGAAAAAAAAGGGACGATATTGGAAATTTGATTTATTTCACGAATCGGCACGAGGTTCGGTCCGCGATGTTTATTTATCCGTTTTTGCGGTCGTCCTCTTCATATTGTTAGGAGGTGATTTTGTTTAAAATTTTCCCGCCGAATCTAAAAATGGAAACTAAATTTATTTGCGTTTTCAATTTATTTATTCGATTGTATTGTTATTCAAATCGACATTTATTTCATGTAGAAATTTCGATTGTGTGTTTTCGTATTTATGCGAAAATATAAATTTTTCTTTATCACAATATAAATGAAAATTAATTATGGTCAGTGTAATTTACTTCGTTTGTGTTGCAATTTAATCAACTGATAATCGAATGAACTTTGTGTAATTAAATTTACAAATGTAATCAACGGGATCGACGTTAATTTATTGAAAACGCAAATTTGAACATAACGAAATTTCTAATTATTTCCAAGCGTGAAAAATTATTATTTTGAACAATTTTATAAGACCAATATATGCGTGCAATTGGAATTGAATTCTATACGCCATCTCGCTATCACTTAT
This sequence comes from Cheumatopsyche charites, assembly GCA_024721215.1. Lineage (NCBI taxonomy): Eukaryota > Metazoa > Arthropoda > Insecta > Trichoptera > Hydropsychidae > Cheumatopsyche > Cheumatopsyche charites. The sequence goes on from CM045578.1 coordinate 8,500,342, forward strand.
ATCCGGACTCTAGCGTATTTCAGCTGAAAAAAAAAAGCTTCATCCCTTTCGGTAAAAGGGAACGGTTGGAGAGATTAACTGACGTTAAACATGAACGAAATTAATTTCGGCCCCACGGCGAAAACAAAAGGATTACACAACGAACGGGAGCAAAACGTAACCCACGTTTCCTACGTACCGCGTAGATACGAAAACGTAAAAACAAAAATCTGAGCAAACACAATGATACGCATCTATGAGTCAAAACATTATTTCGAACGAATCTCGGAATGCAAACCGATTCGAATGCTTATTTTTTTGAATCCGAAGCTATTTTATCTGAACGCGATTGACATATTTTTCGAATTGCTCCGACCATTTTCGTGACCCCTCTTGTATAATACAATAGATTTAAGAGATAACCTACATACACTCATTCGAAATAGGTATATACGTAAAAGAGGACAAGGGTTACGTGAATATACACACATAGGTAGATATAAAATATACGTCTGGTGCGAAATTCGAGTGCGGTTGCGTTTCTCGTCACGTACGAAACGGGACGGGACGGGACGGGACGGGAACTTTTCGGCGGCGCGGGACAATTTCGGACGTTACGGTAATTTTTACCGCCGTTCTTCCAGAATGAGATAAGATTTACAAAAGGGAGAAACGTCTTCGTCACACCTGGACGTGACCGAACCGGTGTTAATCGAATCTTCGTCGAGGCCCCTAGGAAATTATCAAATTATTGCGGCCGATTTTATACAAGTGCTTGGCGAAAACGGACATAGAATAAATTTGAATCACTTCTCATGAAATATTTAAATTATCATCACTCATATATGAATAGAATATTAAAATATTTAGGAATACTTTAGCTTTGAATGAAAAAAAAAGATATTTGAATAACAAATATGTATATCGAACGACAAATGAATGTTTTCAAAATCGTTAAATGAAAATTTAGTATTTGAGTATTATTCTATCTGTACAACAATTTAATGATCAATTAAGTTTGGTGTAGGTAATTCAGGTTATTTTTTATGTAAATTAGATTTGGTAAAGTTAGGTTCGGTTCGTTTAAGTCAATTTAGAACGAGTATTGTATCGATGGGATAATAGACAAGTATCTATTGAAATTTTTATATAAAATTTAATTAATGAGAAAAAATGTGTAAATTCAAATATAGGTATATCAATTTTTATTATGTAACGTAGATCAATAGATTTTTTTCCATGAAATATGTTAAAACATAGCTAGACTTTGTAATATACCTTCTAACGAAAAACTCATCACATTATAAGAATTATTCAATGAAAAAATATCACGGTGTACATCCAGAAAACATATTTAACATACGTGTAGAGTGATTTTCATTGAAAAAGTCGTCTAATCGATTTGGTCCTTTATACTGTCAGCGTTCGTAGTACGCGCGCGCATACAATATTCATGAAGTCGCTCCTGGCTTACGACTCGTCGATCCATCATCAGATCGTAAAAAAGCGTCGCTGCCTTCGATCGTAGCTCCGCAGAAAGCAGATTTTTTCTCGTCAGAACATCGTCAGCGAAAAAGCCAAGTTTTCTTTTGTGTGTATGTATCGTGTAATCGTAAAAGTGCAAAGAGGAGAGGACCTAAAAAGCTCGTAAACGGCAGATGCGCGTATTCATGTACGATTTTTATTAAAAAGCGGGAAAAAATGAAGCAATATTTCATCACATCTAATTAATTTCGGATTATAATAACCGAAAAAAGCATCATACCCAAATATTAAGAAAAAAATATCAAAATTAAATCGTTAAAAAATTTAAAATTTATGAAAAATAACAACAATGAAAACCATTTACTAGATTGTTCATTTTCTATCCTGCATATCACGGTACATTTAACTTTTATCCCCGCGAGTTCGGTACGATAAGAAAGTGACTTTCGTATCAGAGTTTCGTAATAAGGAGTGCTTCTTATGTGTTGTGACAGCGGACGTCGCAACGTAACGTTAAAGAAAAAACAAAACGAAAATAAATATAAGTAAAATGAAAAAAGTAAGAAAAAAAAAGTAATGCGAAAAAAGTAAAAAGATAAAACGTAGCAGTTCAGGTCTTACGGGTGAAATGAGAGGAACAACGTTACTTTCGGGACGCGAAACCGTAAAAAATGAAAAAAACTTTTTTGTTGAAAATAAGTCATGTGAAATATTTTTAAATTTTCATTATAATTAAAAGTGAAATTTTTCGAAATAATACGATATTTCGTTACATTTACAACTGTATGTTTGTTTGCATGAAAGCTCAATTCTAAACATTCTTTCACTTTATAAAGTTTTCGCTTTCAGAGTACAGAGCGCACATAACATACGTAATACTCGTTCGAACGAGCGTATAGAAATGTCCTGAAAGCTTTCGATGAAATGTTTCGTTTGCAAACGACAACCGTAGCATTGTTTGCATACTTCCTCGTTGTTAAAATATTAGATATGAAACGCGTAAATTAAATACAAAAAAATGATAAAAAATCTCATACTCTAAAATACGAAAGTAACGTTAAAATATTCACATGTGCGATTTTAAATGACAAATTTCCATCGTGAATAATCAACATCATCAGCGCTTATTATGATAAACTGAAAAATGAACACATTACGCAAATGAGTCTTCCGAGCACAAAGAAATGGAAAAGCGCAGATGTTGAGAGACTCGAAAGGATCGACGCGAAAAGGCGAAAAAAATGAAGTTTTCACACACATATGTATATATATGAAATGTATACATAACGAATAAAAAGGCCAAGGGGTACAAGTGAAATTTTTACCGAAATTCAGTTATATACAGGAATTGCTTCTATGTACGTTTATATATTTGGTGGCAAAAGGATATAAACTAACTTTTATATTATTCAATCACTCGACCTCCTCCTAATTTAGGTACACGCCAAACATTGAGCGCGCTCTTCTCAAAATCACCACAAAATACCCCTTGGCCTTTTCAGTCATCATATGAAAACCGTCGAATTTTTCCCGTCGGCATGAAAGGTCGTTCATCCAGGATATGAGCACTCATCGACCTACCGATGTACGTACGTATCATAGCTAAAATGTAACATAATATAACCCTAATACGAGCGTTCCGTAACAAATTTGCTCGCGCGCCTCTTCACCTGTGCTCGTAATAACTCGCATAATGGCCGAGGTTAATCAAAAAAGCGGTGAGGGAGTCCTCCGGTTTGTTTTTGAGCCCTCTGAGCCCAAGCATAAAAGCGCACATCGAGTTTGAAATGTGGCCAGATTGAATTATGAAAACGTTCATTTGCGGCGAATCATCGTCGGTCGGATACATTTTTGGCGTGTTCTATAAAAGGAAACGTTGAAACTAATGATTTTTTTATATACATATATTGTATGAGTATTTGAAGAACATATGACGACTGAAAAAGCCAAGGGTTACAAATGACTTTGTGTTGATTTCTAGAAAAGTGCGCTCAAAGTTAAATGAACCTACATGTATTAGGAGGAGGTTGAGTGATTTGAAGATATATCTCGACACACGATTCAAATTCGCTTATATAATTTTGCCACCAAATATATGAGTGTACAAAAAAGTGCATAAGACAAATTTCAAGTTTTCAAGTATAACTCAATTTGGGTCTTTTCAGTTGTCATATTTGATTTGTGTATCTATGAATTAAAAATGAAAGTTTGTGTATCTAGAGGAAAAACAATTAATATTGGGTCATCACTTTAATGAACACAAACAAATTTTGAAAATTAGGTAGACTAAATTTGGTAGTACAGAGTTCGTGGTGTTCTATAGATAATAAAACTCTGTAACACATTCGTTGCTCTTTCTCTACCTTGTTTTACTTTATGTTCCCGAAAACTGATTATTTGATTGTGATCAGACTTTTTAGAGTTGATTTTATGTAATAGTCACCACAAATTCATATTTGATTTCTATTTATTTTAGTTTTGATTGGTTCGAGCAAAATCAAGTTACAACAGCTAATTCGTTTGTGAAATTCCGAATATTTTTCCGATCGTAATTAATCGAATATTGAAAGTTAATTCAATAGAATTTTCAGGTCGACGATGGAAATCGTTTTATTCCGTGCTCCATAAAAATTTGACCCTATGTTTGAACGACGCGTCTAGTTCGATACACTATTGGTAAAGGGTGGATGTGGAGCAAGGGGATGTCGATTTTTTTTTATTTTCCCCATTTTCTATATATAAGGTATTCTGAACGTTTCTTCTATCAAAACGTGCTTTGAAATTTTAGCGATGCTGCAGGGAAAAAGTGCGAGCGCACCACGTTTTTATGTGTATTTTTTTGTATATGAAACGAATCGGAAACTAAAAAAAATCATATTAAAGACGATCCTAATAATATAATATAAAAGGTATATAAGAAATTATTAGAAATATAATAATATTAAAATAAACGAATAATAACATCTTAATGATAAAAAATGTTTATGATTTGATTTTTTTTTATCTTTGATCAGTTCTTAGTAGTAATCGTTTATCAAAGCAGTCGAATTGTCGGTTTTAGGTATCATCTATGGAAAATCAATGATTAAAAAATATATTTAAAGAGAAAACATCTGAAATTTCATTGTTTCGAAATAATTGAAAAATATACAAAAAATAAAACGATTAATCACTTTTAAACAATTGTCGTTCACTAAGATCAAAGCCTCCCTCTTTCGACGAAATAAAAAAAAAAACCCTAAAACAAACACCTAACCCTAACCCGAAAACACCAAGCGAATAAATCCCATAACGACCCCATAAAGAATGCAAGCGGAGGGGGTGTCTAAAAAAACGCACACACACATACCGAAAAAAAAAGAACAAAGCAAAAAAGCACAAAGGCCAACAAAAGGCTCACTCAAGAGCAACAACAATGACAAAAAAAAAAAAAAAGAAACTCACGTGGTGCATTTTTCAGGCTGACGACTTCCTGACGAGGAGCAGCCTTCGGCCAAGACGACCGCTGCAACGGCAATGGCCAGGATGCGAAGGTGTAGAAGGAGCAGCGCTCTGCTGCCGCACTCCATGGCGACTCCACTCCACTCCACTCCACTCCACTCCGCTCTCTTGACTCCCAAGGCCGAGGGATGCTCAATTCATCTCCCCTCGAGAGTCCTGTAAACAAATAAATTGTGTAGTGTGCCTCCTCTTTCTCCTCGCAATTTATATTATTCATGCCCCGCCGATTCTATGCGCCTTCGTGTACTGCGGGGTCGGCGTTGTACGGGGCTGGGGTTGTACGGGGAGTTGGGTTCTTTCGCTTTTTTCTTTTACCCTCCTCGATTGCCGTTTTTTTTCCGTTCGAGGTTGTTGTTTCGTTGTTGTTGTTGTTGTCTGCTTTGTCGGTTGCGGGGTTCATTATGCGGTTTTAAGACGTCATAATCGCCGGATGTTTATGAAGAGATCTTATTTTCGCTCTGAATGATGCGAGGGTTGGAAGTCGGTGTTGCAAAAGTGTTTTTTTTTTCGACGTCTTTTATGACGTTTCTAGACATTTTATGATGCTTTTGTAGAATTTAAAGTTTTTTTTACGATTCTACATTTTCTTGTTGTTTTTAAAACGACTTATTGATTTCAATTTTATATCTACAACAGTAACATAGTTAAACTTTTTTCCATTTAATCAGACTGAAAACGTGTACGAATTACTGGACAAAATTAAAGCGATAATCTTTAATTTTCGTTAAACACGCTACATTTGAAAGAGGATGGTCAAGAAATGTTTGGCAATAAACATCATTGCGAATTAGTAACGTCCTCAGTATCAACCCGTGTAGACACAAATATCTGAGTGAAGGAAGGTTCGGTACAAAATTCCATATACGTACATGGACTATTCTTGTACGACGACACAACGCTCTTTCGTCGGAGTAATTTATCGCTCGGTTAATAAATAATGTCGCTAGTTTTCCTCAACGAGAAAATTTAATTCGGAAACCTCTTTCCAAGTCGCCAAACCCTCAAACGCTCGATGTTTTATTTATAATTTATACAGATTTTCCATTTCGACACGTGAGAGTTTATAATCAATTTAAATCAAATATTCTTTGTAAACGTTGAGAAGAAAATATTTGTAATTATATTGGAAAAATCAAATTAACTTTTCGTCCGAGCTTTCAATTACTTCTCACTAATTGAACTTAAAAAACAATTTCCTCACAATAGGCTAGCGACACTAATTGGAACTTGTTGAGCTAAAAGAAAAATGAAATCTAACGATATAAAATAATAATTTACAGAACGTTTTCTCGTACCAAGAAGGGAAAAAAATTCCAACAATTTTACAAAACAAAACAGAAATATGCGTCAGGGTTAAATTGCGCGAAACTCCACTAGAACCTTACCTACCCTAGAGGATGAAAAAAATGGGGACACTTACGGCCGCAATGGGCGCAATATTTTCCCGCTTTTATTTATCTATGATTCCGAAACTATGTTGACCTTCAATTATTCAAGTAGAGTTAATGTAAACGGTAGTCGCTCGTAATGGCTTTATGTACGCCGGAAGCGGTATATAAACGTTCTGGCAATTTTTTACAGCCTTCCAAAGACGAATGTCAACGAATGTAAAAGTTGCGTTGGTAAATATATAAATAATATCATCGGTTTTGGTTCAGAGATGTCAATACGAATCGTTCGAGCAATTAACTACGGCCGCGAATGAAAATGAGAAAAGTTTTCGGTTTTGGGCGGACGCGGAAAAGTCCAAGGTTGTTTTGAGGTCGGCGAAACACTCCATTACGAATCAGTTAACTTTGATAACGAAGAGGAAATTTTCGAGGAATTTTTCTTTAGAAAGATAAATTGTGAGCGCCGAGAGTATTATGAGATACTTGTGTTCTGAATTATATCGAAATACTTGGTGTGCTTCTCGACATATAATGTTATTACATCTACATATTCTAGGTATAAGATGCATATTTCTACATGTTATATAATGTATGAATATTTATTATTAAATTAAAACAAACATCAATACATGATTTCTTTCAGTGATTAACATAATAGAAGAATAACTTTATTAATGATTGTTTAATTAATTTAACTGAAAAAAATAATGTTTTGGAAATCAGTAAAATGGAAAAAACCAATTTGCGGCAAATATTTTTCTTATTAATTATATTTTCAAAACAAATTACAAACTAATGTGACTTAAAGTTACCAAAAGATCAACCCGAAAAAATTGGTTCTAGGTTAAGGACCACACTCATGAAAGATAGAACTGAAATCGATCAAATACAATCGACATGGAAAAGTCGGGGAATCTAATTTAAAAAAAAAATCGATATATTATATTATAATTTTCATTTGAATTATTTGTTTTATTTTTCTAATGTTTAATCTACACATCAAGTTTTATAGTTCACTTGAACTTATTACAAAAAAGCATCGCGAGTGGACATCAGTCTTAATTACGCAGCGCTCGTTGTTTATGAACGCAAGCATTGAGATAAAAGAGTGACAGTTCGTTAACAGATGTCCGAAAGAATATTGTGCAACCATCGACTTGGTAATATTAAATTATAGTCCAACGCACCTTAAAATAAGCTAAAAAGCCACGTGTGCGACAAACACCCGAAGGTCGCAGACAGGTCAACGCATCCATGGCCATCATTGTCTTTTTCCATGAAAATCCCTTAATGACACAAAGGGCGTCTCTCGCCATTATGCATGCGGCGGTGCACGCCCCGACAGTTCTGCGATGCGCCCCTCATTGCTATTCAGGGGGCGCAGTCCTCTCCCGGGAGGCTGCGCCCCCCACTGGCGGGGGCACTGTTGCCGGCGAGGATCTCCGCCTTTTTAGCGCCGGGCAGGCCGCAGGAAATTATTGGAAAATGCAATTATTTCGAGAAACTGCCGGAGGAAATTGGCCGAATTGCGAAACAACTACGTGAGGCGAACCGTAAGTTATGTACCCGAGCCGTTGTTAATTCCGCGTTGTAGTTTAGGTGGATGTGTATATGGAATGTTGGCTAACGAGTTTGATTATGCGGCTCTGCGATAAAAATGTTTTCAGTTAACGAAACATGATTCGGAGTGAAATCGTAAATATCGAATTCGTTTTCAATTAAAGCGTTTTTATAGGAAATATATTTAGTAACGTGATCTTTCTCGAATGTGCTTCGATATCCAGAGTAAACAAAACGATATATTTTTCGAATCGATTCAATTTCGGAAGGTTAGATATGCGTACATTACAAGCCGTAATCGAATAAAATTTTCACGTACGAAAATAATATTTTACAGATAAAAATCGGACTTGAACTCGTGAATTATTACCGAGCGTATATCATACAAAGCGTCTGCGAACGTATCGACGTCTTTAATATGCGTCACGATTCACTATTTTCTAGATTTTCGCCAGATCGTTCGACCTTCAGAGTCTCCTTCGGCACACAAGAAGATTTCCAATCCACACAACTAATATATCAGACGATTGAAAAACAAATTTTCATCACAAACGATATAAAGCACGAGCGCACAATATGAATCTGAAACATAATACCATTGCATAATGAAAAAAAAGATGCGATAATATTTCAAAAATTATATTGATATATCTATTGAGAATTAATGTTTTTTGAATATGCTTGAATTCAAATAAATTTAATGAAAATTCGATACATTTACAAAACTCGTTTGCTAACAATTAAATGCGTTAAATTGTGTCACAAAATATAATGAACGATCACATACGAACATGTAACAACCTTATGCAACAGTTTACAAAATATTCTAACTTTGAATTCAAGTTCATTTTGCATTTTTTTCATAAGAGTCAACAATCAGAGCTTAATCTCAAGCAACGCCGTTTTACAGCACTATTACAATATAATGTTATGACATATCCACACATAAGTCGGCGGCTTCCAATGGCAAAACACATGCGGCTTATGAAATAATGCCATTTATCTTAATCTATTCCAATTGAATAAGATTAACATAAACTATACGTTGAAAAAAGTGCCTACGATATGTTTTGTTTTGCCATTGAAAGCCAGCAGTCTAGGTGTGAACACGCCGTTATAAATATATAGATATGGAAAAAAAACATTATTTTTATATGAACGAATCACGCCCATAACTAGCATTTTACGATATTTATTATGTACGTATTCGGGCGTGTCCTGTAAGGACAACGCGTAATATATTTCGGTTGCGGTTCGCGTGTTTGTGACATGAATACATTTTCGGCTCTGTGCCCTTATTGATCGCCGTTGTCTGGCAAATAATAAGACATTACTATCGCGAAAGCTTAAAGCCCTCTTCCAGACTCACACCTCCGTGCCCAATTTATTTCGTATTTTAACACTGAGCGAGTATAACTACGGCATAATTCATAAGTACAGTGTGCTCGACGAGAGCTCTGGGATTTATGGGGATAATTAAAGACGTCGGTATCGGATTCGTTTCGGCAAATTTCTCTTAAAATATTCCTCTCTCTCTAACCGTGGAATATTATATTATATATCTATGTATGTGTGTATTTCTATGGCTTGCGGATCTTTGGTGGTTTTGTGTGACGTGTTTTTGGCGAACGTATTAATATTATGTGATATTTGCGCTTTGGAGCTTTTCAGATTCGTATAATCTACTCAAATTGAGAATTTATTTCTGAGAAATTATCTTTCATGTGCTGTTACGGATTCCGAGTATATTAGTAGCATTGAGTATAATTTAATTATCAAAGCGAACATTGAAATTGTGTGTAATTTTATTCTATTTTTGTATATGAATTCGGATAAATGAGCTTATATAATATTTTATAAATACTCATGAAATATACAATTTGATAAGTTATTAAGCAAAATATTATAAACCGAAAATATTTAGAAAGTAGCTCGAAGAAAGCATTATGTAAAAACTCAATGGTTAAAGCTTTTTCAAAAGATTTATCAAAAAACCAATTTATTTTACGGCAATGAATGGAAGTTTGAAAAACTAATCAACTCTTTCATTGGTAATGTTTCTTCGTCGATCACTTGGAGGTTTTCGGCTACCTACACGAAGCAAAAAATACAAGAAAACGAAATATTTTCAGAAAAAACAATGCGTATACCCGCCACACCGTTTTAGTATTCTTTTCAGCGTTGTTTTATAACCTTATTTATGTGCCATTTTTTAAAGGCGGTCGCGCGCGCGTTCTCGGAAAACTTTCGCATTTTCCCCAAAAGACGCGAAAATTAGCGACCGAAAAAAGAAGAAGAAAGCACAAGTATATAAAGAAAAGACGGAAAACAAGTGTTACACAGGGACACAATTTTTATTTATCTCTTTCGCTTTAGAGCGAAGAAAAATCTCGCGAAGAGGTCCGCTACTATGAAAACTTTTCTCTATCAAAAGCCGTGACTGCGACCATTAAAAAAGGTTCAGGTCAGATTTAAATAATAAATAAGACATATTTTCTAGAGCGGAATCTGGATTTTTTTTAATAAAAATAAATATTTTGAATTGATTGTGAGAGTATTTTTTATATCGCACTTAAATCTCGGAGGATTAGAATTTGATGAGAACTCCGTCATTAAAAGTGCTCTAAAATGAAGAAAAAAAAATCGTCCATCGCACCAAGCGTTAATCGCATTTTAACCATTTAACACTGCCGTTCAAGAGCCGTTAACGAAGTAGACGAATGTTAAATTGTGCGGAAGTAACCATTTTACATCGGGTTAGTTCTGCGGGATGGCGAGTCGATTATTATCAAATGGCCGCGTTTCAATTAAAACTTGTAATGAGAAATACGTTTTCGGAGATCTCGTTATTATTAATATTTTTTATCCCGGTCTGAGAAATGAATTCGGATTCCGTCTCTTGCCTTTTCCATATCAAATTATGCATCGTTCGTTATCGCGAACCGAATATTCGAAGGGTTTCCGTCGAGTCACTCGACGTCCCTTCGCTAATAAAAATTCTAGATCACGTTCGAAGAAGGGATGTTTGCATTTTAGTCCATTTCAATGTATGGTACGTACTGTGCACTCGATTGGGTACGTGTTTTTTTAAGTTTTTTTTTATTCGAATGAGCGCTTCTAAAAGAGAAAATTCAGACGCTTCTGATTCATGACGATTTAACTAAATTTTATACGGAAACTTTTACCCTCAGCGGAACAAATTGTATACGAAAAAGATAAAATGGATACGATTTTATAAAAATATATGTATATTCAATGGAAGTTATTCAAACAGAAGTTCGGCCAGAAAAATCAACAAAAGCCAGAAAACGAAAAGTATGTAAGCCGTACTTTCAGTTCTAGAATATTCAATGCGCAGCTTGCGTATATGCATTGAAAAGTTCGAAATAATAGCAGCAACAGTTTTCCAATATTATTTTGAAGTTTTGTATTTGAATAATAACCATGAATTGTTCAGACTTCAATCATAATATACACACTAAGAGAAAATCTCACACATCACAACGAAGCAAATTATTGTATATTTTAGATAAAACTTTCAAAGTCATAGAAATGGAATACAAATGTTGCATAAATTGATTCTGTTTGAAGCAGTTTCATAATAAAAAAAAAATAGCGAATAAAAATGTTGCTTCATTACTCAATAAATAACGTTGAGTTTGACAGTAAGCAATTCGCCAAACTAAGGGCCCTGGTCCAGAAAAACGATCAAAGATTACCCAAAACCATAGTCAAGAGTTGTTAACATATATTTTTAAGACGATGAGCAATTAAATTGATGAAATATACATATAATAAAAAAAATAACAAAACCGTAAGTAGAGCAAACTAAAATTGAAAACGAATCAAATTAGCCAGAAGGAAATCGCTTCGGCGCCACAAAAAGAGTGCACCACAATAACACTACACGCTAAATAAAAAAAGCATAACCTCGCCATTTCAGTTTGAACCGTGTCTCCATTAAGTTTCATACTCGGCTTTTACGACCGTCCAAAACTTGCTGTTGGCGACCGAAGCTCGGGCCAAAGCCTCCATTGTACTCCCGGAGAACAGTGCCGAGTTATTGTCGACGCGATTATTTTTCGCGACGACAATAACCCCTAGCACAACACACAACTACAATAAAAAGCCTGCTCGCTTATTATTATATAGTCTGCTGGAATATTATATTATATTATATATTATATATTTCCCCTTTCGCAGTTCGGAGTCGACAATGGTGAAGGGGTGGCGGCGCTTTATTATTCGCCGTCGAACTTTTCGCGGAAAAACTTATTGTTTACCCCGTTTTTCGATTTGCCCCGAAAGGCGTTGTCGATAAAATAATAGAATCGAACTGCGGCGCTTTTATGGACTTGTAAAAAGTTCTTCGCGAAGAATAAATATCAATTTTTTAACGAAGCGGTCGTATAAAAGTCGTATAAATTTCACTTTGACGGAACGTCCTCGGGGTTCCGCTAAGGTGGCATAACGATTTTATCGACTTTCGTGAATTATTGCTCTGGAACAAATTGAAGTGTATTGTGTATTATTTTTATTGATCAATTGATATAGACGACTGATTTATGTCATAAATAATAGATAGGGTTTCAAAACACGTTAGATTTTATTATCTTTTATATAATATATGCTTACGTAGGATAGTTGCTATTTTTAGTTTAAGTTCGGTCGGTATTATCTTTAATCAAATTGAAATGGGGGTTGAGAATATTAATCGAGCAGCAACGAACTATGAAATCTAGTTATGTATCCGAAATTTGTCATTCATTTTCATCTACGACACGAAGCAAATTCATTCTGGATATAAAATCGAAATCTCATCAATTTTGAGCAACACGAATATAATAGATCATTTTAGAGCACGAAATTTCTATGCGACTATCCTAACACGAGCGAAATTAGAGCAAATGTGTCGTGATTTTCTAACGAGATCATTCTACAGAATAATTTATGGTTTTAATTAAGCTCGGAGCTCTTAGAGATGATTATGAAATCATAGACAGCCAGAATAAAATTATGCATCAAAGTCGCTGAAATGCGACGAGTACATACACTCGAGACTTTTAATATTTGATGCTCATACACAGTATCAAAGCGCTAATATCACATTTGAGCTTACTACTCAACGTATACAATATTAAATATAATTACCATTTATCATCACTGATTCGATAAAAACATAAAATTTACGAGAAGTCCATAAAATTTTATGAATTTCAATTCTCCCCAACAATCGAAAACCGCATTAATCCGTCGCAGCGCTAATTGATTATTCGAATCGATTATTCGTAGCACCTCATAAAGCCCAACCGTGAAATATTGCCGGCGCAATAAATTCGTCGAATTTCCCACAACAACGACCGCCGAACAAATCGCGCATTGTGCAATTCCATAATCGGATTCAACCCCGTATATAATATTTATAACACATCCCCAAATCGCGTTCGAAAATTGCAGAATCGCTCTTCCCAGGTCCGTCGTATCTACGGATAACTAACCGGCTAAAGCAGGACGAGTGTCCCCCGTTAACTTTGGCTTGTTTACGTCGTAGACGACGATATAATGACGATTTATTACTAGAGCGGTGGTTGAAAGTCCTGTGCCAGTGTCTTTGCCATAGTAAAATGTTACGATACGATCGAGTATAAATTGCGGTTTGCGTCGTATGCGAGGACTCGAAATGTTCTCTGGGTTGGCGTAGGCGTTTTAAGTTCGCCGAGTGATCCTTTTGATGTTCGCTTTGGATGATGTGCTAATTTAGTCGTTTTAAGAATCTGATTGCTTTTTATATTTTTTTTTTTTGAGTGAGAATTTTTAGTTTTATTATACGAAATAGTTTATTTAAATCGGCAAAGGTTGAATTGATTTGATGAAAATTGAAAATGATATAACAATCTAAAGCTTGGACAAAAGAGTCTCGTTTTTTTTTGTCATTTTATTTCGTCGTACAAAGACAAGAGATCAAAGCGCACAACCGTCTAGTGAAAAAAAGAGAAATGATCGACGTAAACCCATCAAAGCCTTATTTCCGCCGACGACAACGCGTTACATTTTCTTTTATTCATTATTTATTTTTACGCGAGTTTTCTTTATTTTTTTTTTCAAATTTCGCGCCCAATTCCGATCCTTTTTCAGCGCGCATCGCCAAAAGGAAAAATGAAATAAAGAACGAGAAAAAAAAGTACACAGGAGCGAATCGAACACTTGTGTATGTGGAGTAGGTTCTTTGTGATCGAAAAGTGTATGTGACACACGTTCGTCGATTCCCATTTCGAATTTAACGAGAAAAATTCGAACGAAAGATGAGAACGTAATGAAAATACACAACCGCTCCTCTTTAGAGCTGAGAGGCTTCCATTTTCCCCCTTTCGAGAGAAACACCTTGCCTCGAGAAATAGAAAAAAATATGAAAGAAGTGGAAAACACCTCTCGTTCCAATGCTGAGAAAGTATGCAGCGTCCTTAATACGCTTGCGAGTCGTAATATGAGCCATCCGCGAAAATTCGATTTCATTGCAGATTTGAGCCTCCGTTTTTATTGCCACTCGTTTTCTCTCTTTAGCTTTCTTTTAGTGTGGTAGATATGCTTTCGCAGGAATTCTCGGAATATTGCCGTTTTATATTTTCGTGGAAACGTTGGCTTTGTTGTTATCGGGGCGTTTGTCGCCGATCTGAGTGTAATGTTTCGAATAATTAGATGTTGCGGAACGGAATTGTGTATTCGAATATAACTGAAACACGTATTAGATTATTTAAGTTTCTTTTTTATTTCGTTCAAAAACAAAATGAAATGAAAAAGAGAATCTCCTACCATAATATTTTCAATTTAAACTTCATCGCAGACGTAAAAAAACATTTCAAATTTCCAGACAATAGAGTTTTAATTTGTTCACTGAACTTATTTTTTGCTTCAACACGAAAACAATATGTAAATTGTCGACTCGAAAGAAAGAAAAAATAAACAAATATTGAACCTCAAATTTCTCTTATAGCGTGACTGTAAAGTCGGTGCGTAAAAAAGTTGTGACGTTTTTTTTTATGAATAAGAATTCGCGGACGTTCAACAGTCCCAAGTTAGAAAAGTTTACTTCGAATAATGAACGATTATCGCGTCTCTCTTTTTTCCATAATTACCCGAATAGATTGCCGACTCCTTTGTTACCCCATAACTCCGGGACGATGGGAAACTTTAAGGTTTTAATTAAACTCGCCCCGAGTGTTCGTTTTTATTTACAAAAACAGCCCCATCTCTTAGCGTTTACTTCGGGCTATATGCGCTTATTAAAATTCTTCAAATATATTATCTTAATAACGGCAACCCCATAGTGCGAGCTCCATTCGTCGGAGCTGTTATTATGTATATGAGGGGAGTTTGAATTTCATTTCGGATAAGATAATATCAATTTCGAATTAAAATTTCATATTCGAGCATAGTATACGGAGCGAGAAGACGCGAGATGAATTCGAAATTTTCCACGCAAATTCACAGTGCGTTTTTCATATTTGAGAAATATATAGAAAGACACGACTTGTAAGCAGTACAAAGCACATACATAGTTCCTTTGGAAAATTTTGAATTACACCGAAGCAATGCAGTCACGTAGGTTGTAGCTTGTATCACGGTTATCCCATATTTATGTCCAGCGCGCGTCCTTTTCATCCGGGGATAAGTCTCGGTAAGTGCACGGTGTTCCCGGGACGCTGTCCCGGGACGCCGGCGTCCCGGGAATCAATGTGTACGAGCGTTTCTCGCGCCGGGCCATAAATCTGCATGGGCGACCGTCGCCGCTTCCATGTAATATGCATTAGCCGCGGAGGCGACTTCGAAAAACGGCGGCAATATTTCAGGAAAATTTTCAGCGACTCTCCATACTCGTGGAACTGTCGCATAATATATTTACAAGGGGGAAAATTTCGATTCCCGCGACGGCTATGTTGAGTTACACTGCGCTCGAGACTCAAGTTTTTCGAATTTTTTTTTTCATAGAACAATTTTTCAAATACATTATGCATATTAGATTAAATCTATTAAAAACCGATTTTCACTTTTTAACCCTCATTTAAGTTAACTGTAGTAAATTCTCGAGATACATAGTCGGTCTCGTTCAAAAAGTTTCCTCCCCTAAAAGACCGACTACGTATCCGGAAGAGTTAGTTTAGTTGACTTATATTAGGGTTAAAAAGTAAAAATATCAAACCTTAAATGTATCTTAATAAAAATTCGATAAGTATATTACGAGCTTAATCAAAAATGCGAATAGTTTAACCGATCAATCGACAAAGCACATTATTAAACAAACTTTTCCTTTGTGCCGCTCAAAACGCGAAACTCCATCGGCTTTATGCAGGAGTCAATATTGTCGAAATGTTTCCACAATTTCACAGTTCGATAAACCGATCCTGGAGCGTGTGCACGACACAACAAAATTCACAACAAACAGACACACATATATTTCCAAAGCCGAGACTGAAATCTGCGTGTAAATATTTTCCGTGAGCATTTTTCCAATAAGCCGACGAGCGGCGAGAATCCCGGAGACGTTTTCCCGAGAAAGCCGAAGAGAAATTGTCGTGCAACATCCTTGCATTCGGATGAAAATCACGCCGTACACGTTTTCATTGTGGAGATAAGCCCGAGTCGGACTTTCGGGTGGGTTTTATATTCCGTTTATACAGACTGGCTGCTGGAATTGCCCGGGATATAGCCTTTATCTATATCTGTGTGGGACGCAAAGTCTCCTTGACAAATTTGCCAAACGCGATTTAATTCAATCTTCAGATGAAGGAGGAACGTTTCGTTAGATAGTAAACAAAGATGGGGCGAGGCGAAGACGAGGTGGGGTTACGTCCTCACTTGTCTAAAGTGAGCTGAATAATTTGTGGCTTAAAAATTCGGAAGCTACTCGAGAAAATTCTGTAGAATTTATTTTAGGCCCGAAGGACGAATCCGAGATAATTTGATTAAATCAAACTCGACTTAAGTAATTGAACTTGTTGAAAAAGAACGATTGAACATTATTTTTAAGTCGATTTATGTAAGTGTTGCAATTCATGAAAATATTAAAACGAATTTTGAATATTTAATTCATATTATCATCTAACTATAATATGCGCATCAAAATGAACGATAAAAAGAAAATCCATTGAAAATTTCCGATACATTCTTGCATCCACGACCGACGCAAAGAACAAAGACGCGAAAATATTAAAGAACATCACTTCAAAGCGATCTCGAACGATTCGAAGAATCCGAAACGTCCACAGAGCGCCTATAAAAGAGGAGGTCACCATTGAAAAATATTCGCAAAATGTGCGAATCGCAACGACCTCTTTGCGAGTCGACGACGCGAAACAGAGCTTCGACATTTACCATCCAAGGGAAAGCGACAAACCGGAACGTTTTGCAAATGTTGAGATTTTCGAGAACGTCGCAGTTTTTCCTCTTCTCGAGGTTCCCGGGAATTCCCGAAGTGAGGCTTCGATGGAGCGCGAGATAACGCATCGTGCGGGACCAATAAGCCTATAAAAATGGCCCTACGGTGTGTTCGATAAAAGCGGCGAAAAGTGGTGGAAAGTGGCGAGAAGTGGTAGAGAGCGAGAGATGGTATAGAAAGCCTAGAAAAAGCCTTGGAGATAGTGGAAAGTTTTTTTTTTACGTTAGAAGATGTTTCTGTTTTAAATTGTATGTAAGGACGTGTCTTAGTAGTTTCGGTTTGACATGTTAATTTCGTAGAGGTTGTTTGAATAATTTATAATTTTGTACATAATATATTGTATGTCACATTTTTGATGAATTATTAATGTGACATGCTCTTTTTTGAAATTTCAGTTTTCATTTTATCATGTAAAAATGAAAGATGTGAGTTTGAATTTGCCTTTTTTAAATATTCATCAGCTAGTTAAGGTTTTTAAGAAATTCTCTGGAAAATTTTGCACCGAGGTGAGTTTTCATTAGTTGCCGCTCGGGAATTATGAAGATTAAAAGAAAGGAAATATAAAATTGGCCTGAATATTATACCTGTACAAAATTGTTTTAACATATCACATCAAAATTCAAAAGCACACCAACTTTGAGAGCATGCAGAAATATTTAAACACGAATAGACTTTACATAAGACGACCTCAAAAATACTTAACAAAAGATGAAAAATTATAATCGCAATATCGAAAGACAGCAACGCGATGCGACACTCGGTTGGAAATTTATTCTCTAGGATCCCCGGGCGGGTCCTCGAAGATATTCATATCGTAAATTTGTACTTTTATCGAGAGACGAGGTCCCTTCTTACGCTCAAACGAATTTCCTTCTTTCATAAACTCGACGGAGGCTGTGTTGCCACCCGACATCGTTCGAAATTTATACACATTGTTGAATAAATTTTAAAGCGATACGGGGTGGGCGAAAGCCATTCCATCCGCCTCGTATATTGCTCATTTCATATTATTATGCTATATCGCCTTATATATTATATTATCACATTATATAAAAATTGAGAAGAAAAATACGAGATTCTCCCGCAAAAAGTCGACCGATGACTTTATTTCTGAATAAAAACTTGAAATAAATTAATTCAATAATTAAATAGTTGTATTGATTGTTGAATATTAGCATTTTAAATGTCATATATAAGTATTTTTCGATTCATGTAAAATTTACGTTTTCAAAATTTCATGATTAGATTTATGTTTTCTAAGATTCTGTACTAACTATGTATGTATATTGGCAAATTAATGTAAGAACAATTAGTGAATAATGAAAAAAAATATTGATATAAATCGAAAATCATTTTAGTAATTAATGTCTCCAAACAGTTAACTTTAAATTTTTCTGAAATAATTCAACATAGTTTATCAAACGAGGACACGTAACGTTTGTAAATGTGCGTAAGAAGGTACGTACAAAATTTAAATTAGCATAAAGTCAAACTAAAAGATATGAAATAAAAAAAAAAGACTTGAACAACTGAAGTTATTAAGGACACATCGATACATACTTTTAATAAATAAATTGAATTGACGATACGAAAAAATCACATTACGACATTTTTACGACGCTCGAACCTACTATTACTAAACAGTATCTCGATCGTCTGAAACTGAAATCGTTAAATCAACACCACTTAGAATCGACTACATCTTCGAGCGACTGAATCAATCGCATAACAGTCCCAACGTAAAATCTTCCAGTCTTAATCCTAGGTCTAATCCGCGCGGTTAAGTCGCGATTGATGACAACTCCGCCTCTCTAGGGAGTTAACCCGAACCTCGCAGTTAAAACCGGGAGAGAACTGCGGGCCTCGGATTAATGACAAATAGTTCTGGAAATCATTCAATCAGTCCGGGGGATTCCATTACTATCCGAGACGGGGGGCGCACGCTCCGGGGGCGGAGTCTCCATCGAGCTCGCAATAAATCTGCGTGACAAGATTGAAATCTGTATCTGTACGGCAGTGTGGAAACGCGAACGGGGCTTCGGCGAAAACTTGTTATACGGAGGGAGGAGACGTCTTTCGAAATATCTATATGTATTATATCTATGTACGTGAGAACGAATGTGGGTTGAGGTTTTTTTTTCGAATTTCGAATTTCGCACCTTTTCAATCACCGAGGTGCGCGGGAAAAAATGCAAAAGCGGTACGTGCGGCGTTTGCGAAATGTCTCATTTTGCGTGTTCTCGGAAAATTTATGGATTTACTATTTGACGTTTCGATGCGAATTTTCACTTTTATTTTTCTCAATCAAATTCGAATTTTCATATTGATTATTTTATAAAATTTATGCTACATTGTATTTTATATCGTTGAAAGAAAGAGATCTAGAGCGTAAAGCAACGAGCTTTGCACTGAGCTAGAAACGAAGTTAGAGTACAAAGCGGCTCGAAAAAGTGTCTTCAAAGTACAATTGAACATATAATATCTACGAACATCATAATATTAAATCATTCATTCTCAATATTTGAAGCGACTAGAATCTCAATAGCGACAGCAGACATCATACTATCAGACTTTAAATTTTTATTAAAAATCTTTTTACATCTTACATTTCTCACTATTGCGACTCTATTCGCTGCAAATCCGATTCGAAACGTTAAATCTTATGGCAAAACACCCTATACAATTCATCGCACATATTCCTTAGATTGTCAGTGACCAATCCGCCCTCGACAGCGAACACAATAGAGGATCCCCGGCGATTTTTTCATCTCGCCTCGCAAGAAAAGATAGGATTTTTGTCGCGAACAAGTCAGACAACGACATATCACCCCCCATAAAAAGGACTCGCGATAAGACATCCCTTTCCCTGTAAGCAATGACGGTGTCGATTCGTATGAGAATGGGAAATGGTCTCAATTTCGTACCTTGTCCTTATGAGTGATGTCCGCTGATCAGTCAGTCCGGATTCCGACACCTGGAAATATAATGGAAATATATTATTTCGTGGTATTTATTGAGAAAAATGTGATTATTGAGGGGTTAAGTGACATCCGAAACGCTTTGAGAGTTGTGTGTTTTCGCAGCTTTTCATACGTCGGATTCTTTTTCGTAGGTGTGTGGGTGTGTGTGTTGGACATAGAAATCCTTTTCTCTTTGAGTGTTGAAAAATAGAAAAGCTGAGTGTTCTGAAAAAGTATATATTTACGTATGTATATTTACAATCGAAAAATTATTGCATAACGAATGAAAAACCGTTAAATTTGAACAATACTCACTCGGCACTTTTCGATTAAATTCGCTAGAGATGATATTATTTATCTGAAATATGTTATGAAAGCAATTTTATTAATTAAAAAACGTACCTCTATAGGTGATATTTTCTCTGCTACCCTTAATTTTCACCACTTCAAAAATTATACGAAACCAATCATAAGATTGAAAAAAAAAATGAATGAAACAAATGAAATATTTTTTTCATATGAAATGATTTTTTTCAAATCTGTAATTTCAAATATTTTTTTAATAATTAAATTTTACCAAACAATTATTTAACAGACTTTTCATCAAACTCAAAACCCCAAATGTCACACACACTCACACAAAAAAAAAACTATCACTAAACGAAAGAGCTTAATGCACCGACCGTAAACAGCGTTTCGAGCTCAAAGTGAAATCTCCTGTCGTTCCTTACTTCAAATCCGAGATGTCGTTTCCACAAAAGGCAAGAATAACTGCCCCGCAATTATTTTTTATCTGTTCTCACCCCCTGTATTATCACTAGGGGGTGGCTTTCATGGAACGCTTTTTGACAGAGGGGCGACGTTTACCACTCGTATAATTTCGTTTGTGTACGAGAAACGCGAGTTATTACTTACGCTCTATTATTATATTACATGACGACTGAAAAGACCGTAGGGTACAAGTTATTTCGAGAAAAGCGCGCTCAAAATGTGTCAGGAAGAGGTCGAGTGATTTGATGATATATCTCAGTACACGTTTCAAGTTTGTTTATATCTATTGTCACCAAAAATATGAACGTATATATGACGACTGAAAAGGCTGAGGGGTGTAAGTTACATTTTTGTCGAAATTGAGTTATGCACGCTCATTTATTTTGTGGCAAAAGGATATAAACGAATTCGGAACGTTTGCCGAGATATATCATCAAATCACTCGACCTCCTCCTAATACATGTAGGCGCATGATCAACTTTTTTCGAAATCACTTGTACCCCTTGGCCTTTTCGGTCGTCATATGTATTTTATATGAGGATTTCGTGTGTGGGTGTTTTGATATAACATAAGCCCGTGTATTACAACGTAATGCGTTATGGGAAGATGGCTGAGGCGAAAATGCGTCTTCATAAAAATTGTTTAATGATTATGGTAGCGTGATTGATGGTTCGCGTTTCTTGCCGTAGTGTTTTCGATAAGCTTTAAATGGTTTTCGGCTGGTTATATACGTATTTGTTCTATGTATATGTAGTCTTGATGGATTGTCTTCGGAGACGCTTTTCATTATCGTTTTTGCCATATCAATTAAGTTCATTAGCGCTGTTCGTGCGGCGAGACGAATCGGTTTTTATTAATGGATGATTATGCTTATGAACTTTTGATTTTATCACGGTTTAATTTAATAATTCAAAAGAAATAGAACTGTGTGCATCAAAATATTAGTTTTTGATCCATTCAGTTATATAAAATGTTAAATTTTCACAATGGTTGGGTTCCTTATATTCAAATTTATACTTTTGTAGATATGAAAATAGGGAAAATCGGGCATTTTCCGAAATCATTATATAAAAAATATTTTCATTTGCCTCAACATACATACATACATATATACATTATCATGGATGAAAAATGCAACGGTGGATATATTTCAGTAAATATTGAACTTATTTCATAACATTTGTATCAGATTCATCCAATTTCGACATTTCTGATTTTCAAAAACCCTTGATAGAGCCGGACATTACAAATGAAAACCGACAAATCTCATTATTCTCGTTTAAACTAACGATAATCACTGGCGTCCGGCGCACAAAGGTGAACTAAAATGCAAATAGATACATACGAAAACATAAATTTCAACAACAATTTAGCATTGTGCGTTTAGTACAATGCCATAATCCCAACAGACGCATCCTATCGACATCGTTTAGCATTTGCATATCGTTCGCTCCGCATGCGTTCGAAATGCCTTCGCATTTTCATTTTCCCCAACCGAAAATTATACATGTAAATTCGAATGTACCGCATATATTTGTGTAATACATACATACATACGACGGCTGATAAGGCCAAGGGGTACAAGTGATTTCGAGAAAAGTTAATCATGTATTAGGAGGAAGTCGAGTGATTTGATGATACATCTCTGAGAATTCGTTTATATTCTTTATCCACCAAATATATGAACGTACATAGAAGCGATTTCTGTACTTAGCTCAATTTCGGCAAAAATGTCAGTTGTATCCCTTGGTCTTTTCGATCGTCATATATGAATGAATTTGTGTGCGTTTGCATGCGTATCTCCTTAGCGTGCGTATATATGCCGTTCTCTAGCAGTCACATTATGCAAAGCGACGATATCAAACATGGATGCAGAAGTTTCGGATCTGCGGCCCGAGGTCGTTTATGTCACCTCCTACATCTGGTCTTCTCTATTTTCCAGGGTTTTTCAACTTTTTTCGATCATTCAATAGTAAAAATATCGAATTCAATGAATATTCCATAGAATGAAAATATTCAAAATCTAGGGATGTTATGATTTAAATTTTTGATACAATCATGTATTGGGGGATGGTCTAATGAGTTCGCAGACCACAGTTTGAGAAACAAAAGCACACGCGGAGTTGTGTGACCCTAGGGAGCGTTTCGTCCCCACTGAGTCCCACCAAATGGCCGAGGCAAAAAAGGACCTACAGGGTGGCGCGAAATGAACGACCGTTTTTATGCGAGCCTCGTCTGGAAAGTTTCGAAACTGATGGCAAAGAGACATTAGAATATTTTTGAATTTTTTGCCGCCACCAAACGAGTTTCGCTGACGATTTATACGACGCGAATGCTGGTAACAGTTAACGTGTCAAAACTTTTCGTTATTACGATTGTGCAAAAAAAGAAGAAAAAAAAAAAACAATAAAAACACAACTTTCGTTCTTCTCTTATTCGTGATAGATTTATTATGTAAAGTTTAGTTGTGCGAGTTCATATCAATGAATTGAGGGCTGTTATTATCTTGTATGGTGTATGCAAAGTTTTCCATTAAATTAACAGGATCTATGTGCTAGGTATAATATATTTGATATGAGTAAATTATGTGTAGCACTATTTATGTATATAAAGTTCAAAAAATTTTAAAAAGTTTGATTCAAAATATTGATATTTAAGCAAAAGACAACCCTTGCAATCAGAAAATTTATATTTGCACCCCAAAAAATTGATTCCCACCCAGGATATGAATCATTCATTCAACTCGAAGTTGAAGAATTCAAATATATTCTATATAAATAACAAAATTCAATTCTTTTCACTCAATTAAAAAATAAATAGATACATCCATACAAATATATATAAGTCGAATTTCCATGAAAAATATACATATGAGCAAACTTCGCAACGTCGTCGGACTCCTCTTATTTATTTCAGCAATACGGTGAACATAAATAAATATGGATATAATAGAACCATCGAGATACAGACATAATATTGTGGTTTATATACGTCTATGGAATTCGCGGATATGTTTGCGCGAAAATATCTATGCGTTGTTTGCGCGAATCGCGAAAACGTTCTATGGGGGGTAGGTGGGTGGTGAAAATCCGTCCCCCCTAGTATTATATCTCTAACTCGTCTGATCGATTTGCATATGTAAATTGCGATATGCGAAATACATTTGCAGCCATAATATTATACGTATGTACGTCCGCACTCGTACACGGTTCGTATGATAATGATATTGTGCGCGAACGCGGTACAAACATTGCCTTTTAGCGCGAATTAAAATTTCGTTTCGTGTTTTAATTGGTGTTTTTTCAATGTATATTTTCGTTATAGGAAATATATTTTTTGGTCGATAATTAATTGATTTTATGTATCAAAATATTTTTATTGAAAATTTCATCCATCTGCACACCTGTGTTGTTGTTATTATATCGAAAAACTTTCTTTATGAATATAATTTATGTGATATATTCAAAATATTCATGTATTCTACCCGAATTTCGAAACAAAATATTCGAAAAAAAAAGCTACCTTTTTGAAGTTTCATTAAACCTTTCACTACCTTTACGTTACATTATGTAGAAGCGCACTTAAATGCGATACAAATTTCCGAGTCCGATGCAAATTTTTAGTCAAATGCGAGCACAGATATTAGTGGACAACCTTTCAAAAGCACAAAGCCAAAGAAAAACATGCAAATGTCGCATAAACATTTCAGCCGAGCGAAACTCGTTCGCTCGGCACCCGACGAAAAATCATCCCTTTGAGCCTTAGTATGAAAAAATGCTAAAGGGCAAACGCGCGTGAAAAGCGAACGTACAAGGTGTCGCAAAAGCGTGTTGTAAACGGTTCGTTTTTTTTTTTGTTTTTGACGTTAGTCTTTGATCGGATATAGTGAGTTCCATTTGGAGTTTTTAATATAGATAATAACAAGAGTATGTTATGCTTGAACTATGGTACCTACTAATATATGAAGTGAATATTACATTTTCTATTTGAATCTCTAAGTCAATTTTATTTTTATTGAAGAGTCTCAATCTCAAAGTAAGATTAAATAGATTTCATAAGTCAATATTATAAACTCCAGGGACTGGTCTTTTAATCATTTTAGAGTAGCTTATCTATTCAATGCATAACTGTCAACATTATGTAAAAAAAAACCTAAGCAAATGTTTGCGGAACCGATCAGCTACCATCCAATTATTGAAAAACCTGCCCTAAGCAAATCAAGATAAGCTTTCATTGGATGAAAATGAAAAATATATTTTATACATAGGAAAAATACATTTTTTATTAAAATTTTCATGATGAGTATATGACGACTGAAAAGGTCAAAGGGTACAAGTGACTTTTCGGTGATTTCAAAAAAAGCGCGCTCAAAGTTGGTTACGTACCTACATGTATTAGGAGGAGGTTGAGTGATTTCATGATATATTTTGGTACACGTTCTTAACACGTTTATATCCTTTTACCACCAAATATATGAGCGTACATAGAAGCAATTCTTGTACGTAACTCAATTTCAGCAAAAATGTCACTTGTGCACCCTAGCCTCTTCAGTCGTCATATGTAAATTTTGATAGATTTTTTCAATTAACGACAAATTATGGCAGTCGACAAAATTATTTCAAAAACCAATATTTTTATTTTCAAAATTTATCAATTATTTCAAAATATATTAAAATTTATCATATTTGTAAAAATAAACATCAATTTTCAAATTAATTCTGAATTCATTTATTCAAAACACAAAACCAGCATCACCACTTCATTCGACACAACTAAACGAACTCCGGCAAAACCCACAAACCCGATTAAAAAAAAAACGCAAAAATTCCCAGCCCACCTTTGCGTCACCCTATAGACACGCGTACGTAAAAGCCTCGCATGATACATATTAAAGCATATAATAAAATAGAGGGCGGTCGTCTGTCCGGACCTGCGTCACGTCTCCGCCTAACCGGCGGCGGTTTATGGCGGTCTCGGGATAAATCCCCGTGAAAATATTACGGGACGATGCGACAAAAATGTCCTCCTCGACACTTCTTCTTTGACAGTGGATGTGAGGCCTTCTTCTTCTTCTGTTTTCTCGTGCCGAAAGACGAAAAGTCGTTTTTCGGAGACGGCGAGAGTGCCGCGCACTGTCGTGGACGGATGGTGCGATGAGTGCGTTAGTTTGAAAAGGTGTACGTGTGGGTGTTTTGATTTTTTTTTCATATGTGGATTCTAGATGTCTTGAGGTCAAATTTTGAGAAATTCATATTCAGAGTTTGATATAAAATTATTGGATAGATATTAGTTAAGTGATCTGATGATGTGTGTTGATACAGATTTCGAAACTGTTCATATTCATTTTGAAGAAAATCCTCATCACATATGTATGTATGTATGTATGTATTTATGTATGTATGTATGTATGTATGTATGTATGTGCAACATGTAAATGGAATCATAGACGATTTTTACATTCGACTAAAGTTTCGGTTTGTAATTTATACCTTAAGGCTTCTAGGGTTCTAAGGTTTCAGACTATTCAAAAATGGTAGGTGGAAAATAGCAGTCTTTGCAATAATTGAATTTGAATTGCTATAAATGTACATAAATGTAAATTGAATCACTATAAATACCTTTCTACAAAACTCTAATTGTATCAATTTACTTCGATTTCATTTGAATGCTTACAAGAAATGAAACACCGACTCGATATTTTTAGGTCTCCATCGTAAGTCTTCCGAATCACCGAACAATATCCCGAAAGCAACAATCATAAAATAAACACATCTACTATAAATAACCAAACAATATCTCGAAAGAATGAATCATAAAATAAACGCATTTATTATATATATATATATAAATAAAACACAAAAAAAAAATAACAGTGCTCATTTGTATGTATTATCACAACGACGCTGGAGATGCAATTTCCTTTGAAAATTCCGTAATATAGGCACAATTAATATAGTATTGCATACTAATATTATAGCTTCATTCTTATCAAGAATGCATTGATATCTTCAATGGGACTATTTATCGTAAAAACCCATATAGAATCCATCATTCTTAACCCCTCACGACAAGCGAATGCGTTTACGTTTACGCTGCAAGCGAATTCCCAAAACCGTCGATTCGGAGGACGTCTCGAGCCATTCCCGAGTCCTCCAGGAGTCGCTTAGACCCCATGGCCAAGACAGGGGATGTTTTTAGAGTTGGGGAGCGTTGTAAATAATTGTCTGGACGTGATTTACCGCCTTAGGAGGCCCTCGTAGGGAAATCGTCGCGATTTATCAGCGGCGGCGACAGCGGCCCGCCTAAATGCCGTACTCGCCTACATTACACGTTATAAGCATTACATGTGAAATCCGACGGGGTAACGATCTTTGGATGTCTTTCGACTTTCTGAGGGGGTTATCTGTTGGGTTATGGGACTTTGAATGGTTTTTGAAGGCCGATTTTTCGATTGTCAGTTAGAAGTTTAGAAATTTTCACAGTGAACATCTGTCAAATCTCATATAAGAAAAGTTTAATTGAAAATAATAATGTTTTGGTTCTTTTAATTTAATTGTGATTTTGTGAAAATGTTATTTTTATCATTCATGCATATCTTGGTTTGGTTTGTTGTAATAATATTATTATTTTCAATATCAACAGATTCGTCTGATAGAATGGAACTCTCAAGAATTCAAACAATTGTTCAGATGTTTATTCAAGTAAAATAAAAAAAATGCTCAAAGAAACTTTTCAACGTTTCTGAATTTTTCAGAAAGTTTTAAAGTACTTAGGTTCTTCCAAAAAAATAAATCAAAGAATTATTTTTTATTTTTGTTCTTTAATATAAATACTACAAAAAAATATCAAAGCAGAGGTATCCAGACGTATGTAAGACCTTTTGCTGAGAACTGTTTATGACTGAAAACTTAACAAAGTCGTACAAAAGCGTCATACAAATATTATATTATACAGAGTGAAACTCGAGCGAGTGAAAAGCGATAGAAATTTTCATCAACTCAGCGGCTTATTACATTTTCATCATTTGAAATATTCTCTCGAACTAACTATTCAACCTTTTTTAGCAACAAAAAAACTGAGATAACTTACTAATTTAAATGATAAAAAAATCGTTTAAAACTTTATGAAGATTTGATTAAAAAATATTAAAAAAAATCGAAATTATTGGTAAAGATATGATATATGATTTATTATTGGTACCAATAAAAATTTAATAAATTGAAAAACACATTTACCGCTATAATCGTTCAATTTCAATAGAAACGATCGACTATTCCATACACGCTAAAGTTCGACTTTGACACGAACCCCTCCGCATACAATTTTTCATTTCCGCCAACGTATACAGAGGGTGGAATTTTATTTTTTCCTACAACACATCGCCAAAGTGTACGAGTTTACTTTTATTTTCACTCACCGAGAACACACAGGAGAAAGAAGTTCTGGGCGTGGAAAACTGTAAAATAATGCGAGAAAGTGTAGCCGGCATTAAAAGGGAGAGAAGACGGGAAAAGGGAGGCGAGCGAAATTTCCAAACGACCGATGCGTGCATTTTATATCCTCCGGGGAAATTTCATATTATTTCCATGCCGTGGGAGATAAACAGATTTCGCCGACTTTCACATGGGGAGGATGGTCTTTTGCCGCATTTTCGGCCGGAACTCGCGATTTGTACCTACATACGTTTTTAGGGGAGGGTTAAAGCGAAAAGCGCATCGGACTTGCATTACGTATGTTCAAAACACTCGCAGATGTTCGCTTTTGTGTGTTTGTATGAGAAATCTCATTATTTTTTGGTTGAAAATTTTTTTTTTTTAAATCGTACATTTGAGGAGATTTTGTGAAGTTTGAATCATCAATTTTGATGAAAATTGTAAGAAATTTTGTGTTGATCCGAATAATGGTGAATTAAGAAAATTAAATTCTTAATACTAAGCATTGATTCTCAATTTATTCTAACTAGTAGTGCCACAGTTTGGAATTAATCAAATGTGTAAATAATATTATTCGGAATTTTGTAAAATTTCGTATTGCCCGTTATCGTATTTTCGTTAAAATCAGTGCTTTGACGTACACAAGGTCTACATATTATTTATTAAACATAATGTGAATAATAAAACATATGATTGAAAGCGCCTTTTGAAAATTACGTTCGATAAAGTCTGCAATCTTTTAAGTCTATTATTATGTACCTACTTATGAATCATATACAAATCAATACCATTAGACGAAATTGTTAGCAAATCGAAATCTTTTCATATATGAAGTGTAACAATTATGACTATTGCTTAAAATTATAAATATGTAACTGTCCAAAAATAAAAACTATGAATGCATTTCAATTGAAAATTCAATTCACTACTCGTAACTAAACCAATATTCCCCGAAAGGAAGGAAATTTTCCATTGTCCCGCCATAATCGTTAACGTCCCGCACGACAATTACACCGCGCCGTTATTCATCCCATTTTTGCCATAACTACATAATAATCTCGTCGTCATAATAACGGCATCGTCCCTTTATTTTATTGGACCGTGCCGAATCCACCATTTGGACCGTCGTCGCATATTAGCGAGGATTTACTGTCTTCGCGAGCTTCCGCAATAACGTCGCCCCATAATGCGTAGCGTAACGCAATAACGGAACGGGCACTCTCGGTAAACTCATTTTACGATTATCAACTTTTGACCCTACCTCATATGTGCTCTTCGTTATATGTTATTATTGTAATTATTATTCGGTGCGTAATTGTTATGCTTGCGCGGTTATTAATTGTTCGGGGGTTAATGAAGTCCGTTTGGTGGTCGGAGGGAAGCTGTTGGTTTTGAGTAAAAAGTGTAAATATTTAAGTACGTTTATTTTAATTTATGAATGTGCATGTGTGAGGGTATGTTATTTATGAGCGTATATGTGTGGATGTTATAGAAAAATATGATTGCAATTGCAAGGAAACGTATTGTTTATTTTGTGTTGTTATGGGATATCAGATTTTTATACGTTAATACGTTAACGATAAATAAGGAACGTAGTTATAATAAGAGTTCAGAGATAATCGTGATTGACTCAATGAAGTACAAATAAAGCATGAGGTCTAGAAAAACGATCAAACGTGTTTTTGATGCGTTATTCGAAATTTCCTTAATTCGTTTTATTTTCTGAAAATTATAAACATTCAATTTTTTTTTATAGTAAGCTAGAAATTCGGTTAGTTCGTGTTAAAAGACAGAATTAATTAAAATGGCTTCTGAAGTAAATGATTTATTATCCGGTGACAAAAAACAATTTAACACTTAATGGTTTTTACTTGAATATATTATATCCAGAAACAAACATTTTCCACATAGAAGTTTATGACTAGGTATACCAAGTGATTGAAATTAAATCTCTTTTATTTTTTTAGAAAAATTGAGTTAATCGCGTTTAGCTTTGAATGGCTCAGATGAAGATTTTCATCCCAAATTTACACATTTTAGAGTAAAATTTACTATTTTTCATATTAAATACGTACTTTTTCATACATACGTATGTATATGTAATTTATGATTTTTTTTTCCAAAATCCTCAAATCTTAAATTCATTTATGAAAAATTGTAAAAACATGAAAATTAATAAATTCAGAGTTAAATACGTGTACATACGAAAATTTAAAAGAATTCGATATAAACTGTGCAAACGGAGGTCAGCCGTTCAGCGTCCTTTGAAAAACGTCCCTCTTAAGCTTGGAGCAATTTGTGCACGCCATGGATGCAATCTCGACATTGGGTCGTTTTTAAACGCCTCTTCGCCTATTTTTCGTCTCATGAAGATCTCGAGGATGGATATATTGGCACGATACCGGAGGCCGGAGCTCGTAAAGCCGCCAAACACAGACACATTAGCCCGAGGGTGCGAGAAAGGAGGCTCTCTTGCACCAACAGAACCTTTGTGTCGGTCATACTCTGCGAAAGGGCTTGAAAATTCGCTTCGAGCTCCATTTCTAAACTACTATATGTTCAGGCAAAGTGTTTTTCAATAAAGCGTAGTTTCTATTGCTCGCTTGTGCATTATTCGTACTGGGAAATGTGCGGGTCGTCTGAAGTTTCTAGGTGAATAGGTAAGGAAATAATATTGTGTTGCAAAATGAGTTGTGTAATTATATAATAGTTTGTGTTTGTATGTGTTTATGGAGTGACGCTTTGCTGTTTGATAGTTTGTTTAGATTATGGTTTATACAAATCTGTATGTAGTTTAGTGCATTTGACGTTTGAGTTGTGGTATGTTCAAGCTGAATCGCAGTTTTATAGCGATGGATATGGAATCATCGTTCATGTGCATATGATGAAATTAATACATATACTCAATATTAATATACTTAAAATATTTCTTTACATTCTTCAAAAAATTCAATATTAACAATTGATTAAATTTTCCAATTCTTAGACTTAATTCATATTCATAATTCAATTTCGGTGACAAGACCTTCTTTATTTTGATGTACTGTCCTATGTCCTTTATTTTGCAAAATTTAGCCCCAGTAAAAAAAAAAACAAATCAATATTTCAAATGACGAGAACAGTACTAAGAAATGTGGCAGCCCTAATCTGATTGTAAAGTGATGACCCTAGTTTGAATATTTCGATCGATATAAATATTATCAATAGTCATATAAAGTAATAATTGTCACAAATCGGCTTGCGCTGCAAGAAAGAACTTGCTCACAAAACGCACCGTCGGCGTCGATAAGCGGACCAATTATATTTTTCAACATTTTAATTATTATTGTGATACATTCAAAATATCGATTCAGTATCGGTTATTGACCATTCAAATAAAGACTTCATCGCATCATAATTCGGTCGTTTTCGAATTTCGCGCCGTTTTACATTTACATGAAAATTAATTTCGCGATCAAAGTGTGTCTCATTACAAAATAGTGTTCTCGGAGTATAGGTAAGTGTTTTAAAAATAATATAAAATCCTACCTAGAAAGTCTCAAATATGAAGCCCTCTCTCTCAGTTCACTGTAACACTCGCGTAATTAAAACACAATCAATTAAAAATCGTTATTATCACTCAAACATTTTGACAACTAATTATACGGCCGTTCGTCGCGATTGACTCTTATCAACTGATCGAAACTCGATCACAATAATAAAAAACTAGACCGACACGTGCAACAATATTCGTGAAATTGCGATGTTGTTATAATTTGAAATTGTTTACAACATAAATGCAATTAATGTTTTTTTATATTAATTACGGTCGTGGTTCAAATTTTTCGAAAATAATGAATTAATCGACTGCCGATTTAAAAAGTGGAATCGTATTAAAATTATATTTTTTGAAAATAACATTTTAAATATTTTAGAAACGATAAAAAAATTACGCCTGCAGCACTAATTTTGAGTGTTTACTAGCTATCCCCCCTCTATTTTTAAATATTCCAAAACCTTCATTATTTTCTCAGAAACAATACGATCACCGTAAATATAATAGAATAGTAAAATATTCAAATCTATTGAAAAGAAATAAAGAATAGGTATTTGAAAATTTTCCATGACAATAATTTCAATGAAATCTCTCTTGTAGAAATAAATTCCGTCGAAAGCGGTCAGAATGGAAAAAAAGTGGGCATATTTTTCGTACTTTCCTTTTTCGAAAGTCCGGTTCCGAGAAGCTGTTTGTTCCGAAAATACACGAAAACACATACGAATTCGTTAAGGACTGTTTGCGGAACGTATTACTTTCTGCGTTGTACACAAGTAATACAAGATGACTTCCACTCCGGCCATATTTCAATTACCTTCCCCCGCATTTTCCACAAAAGAGAGCGAAGACAATTCAAAGCCTGACTGAAATTAATCCCAAGGCGACATTCGATCCAGACACTAAACTCTTTCTAAACAAAAACATAAGCATTCTTAAAATACTCTCAGAAAAAAACCTATTCACGATTGTATCATAGATTTCATTCAACGCTTCATACGACATCCATCAAAAGATTATTCGTTCCGATCAAATGGATTTCGATCAACGTTTTACAACCGACGTCTGTTTATCCTTTTACAAAGTCTGCACCTTTGTACGGTGGATATCTGAATTTTCCACTATAAAGGACTCGTCCCTTGAAAGGAAGGGCTGATAGTGTCGGTTCGTTGCAATCTTATCCACGGTGGCGGGAAATTCGTTAACTTTATACAGCTCGGAAAATCCAGCCGTACCTTTCCAAGTACGGCAAGCGAAATGCTTGTTTATGTTTAGCAATTTAAATTGATTATCCACACAAAGGGGGCTTGTATCGAAATTTTATAAAAAAAAAAAGCATTATTGCCGGATATAAAATCGCATTGCGGTCTCGATGGAAGCACTCTCTGCCAAGTGATACGAATATAAATATAAAAAAAATATCTAATTTATAACGCCTGGGAGGGTTGCGAAACCGATCGTTGCCGTAGTAAAAAGGACCAACAATAAAACTGGATATTGGCTATTAAAGCGAGTAATGTATTCGAGTCGTATATATCTCGCATTGTGAATGCGAATGCAATAAAAATAAATCATGTATGCATACGGACTCATTTGGAGCGGAAGCACATTTGAGGCTTCGAATCTTCTAATGGCTCAATTCGTGGATGAAAAATTATAAAAAAAACGAATATTTTAATACATTGACGACATCGGGTTTCTTATAAAAAGGTGACTTGCTGTGTATACTAAAGCTGACGTTATTGGGTCAGACTACTAAAGATAGTAGTATCTGTGTTCGATATCGCATTTACGTTCGCAAGAATATTGTACTTTTTCTTAGTCTTTTAGTGAAATGTTTTAAAAATAGCTAGTTAAAGTATTTATATGAATAAAAATAAATTTATATCTGTTTGTCTATGCTTGATAAATTCATTAGTGTCTCCTTTGATTGAAACTTTCTAGAGTAATTGTATGTTAGTTTGTCCGAAAAGGATTCTGCCTCATATCAATTACAATTTACAAGATTTTCACAAGTAAAATCAATGTTAATATTATATACTACCCAACACACACAACGAGATTTCCTTCAAGCATAAATTTCCAAAGAGTCTCGAGCAACCTCTAGTCACAGAATTTCTAATAAATAACAAGAATTCCGACATAACTACGTCCATACATCACTACATAAGAGCACTCCGATACAAAAAACCGTAGTGAAACTTGAAAAAACCGTAAATTTCCACACTCACGTCGAAACTACGGACTCGGTTCGGATTCATTGCAATTTTTTGGCACACTCTAATCCG
This sequence comes from Cheumatopsyche charites, assembly GCA_024721215.1. Classification (NCBI taxonomy): domain Eukaryota; kingdom Metazoa; phylum Arthropoda; class Insecta; order Trichoptera; family Hydropsychidae; genus Cheumatopsyche; species Cheumatopsyche charites. The sequence continues at coordinate 8,534,675 of CM045578.1, forward strand.
CACATATACGTCTCCTAGAAAAAGGACTCAGTAAGTCAGTTAGAGCCTCTCCTAACCGGCGATTGTAAAAAGATTAGCCTCACGATGGGGGGGATTTCGCCTCGGAACCCTCGGATTCCGGTTCTGGACGAGATCCGAAGGAAACTCGGAAAATTCCCGGCCAGAAAAATCGTTAAGCTGGCCCTCGTCATAAAAACCCGACCCGAATTTCGCCGATGCCTTCGGACATTTTTATCAGGTCGTAAGCGCTTTCTGGGCCTCGCGATGATACCGACTATAAAACTGGGGCATGCGAGTTATAAAAGCGGTGAATTATTTTGCGAAACGAGTGAATTTTGCACATGGTTCAGTTTTATTTAACGTCTCGTGAACGATATTGTCTGGAAACTTGTGTATGATACATTTCATAGTGTTGCTTCATCGATTTAATCGTTTTTTTTTCAATGGCGGTGCAATTTAAGAATCTGCTTTTCAGTGATTTTGTAACCATGAGATATTTTATTTGTTAGGAGTAGTTGATCCCATATTGGATATAAGTAATCTAACCAATATAAGGGCAAAAGTGACAGAAGTCAATCACTTCGTAGGGTGGAAAGTCTCGATTGTTGATGTCACCTAAATTATTTGACTACCGAAAAGGCTAAGGGGTACAAGTGTCATTTTTATCAAAATTAAGTTATTAAGAAGAATCGCTTCTATATACGCTCATACATTTGATGGCAAAAGGATATAAACGAATATGAAATGTGTACCGAGATATATCATCAAATCACTCGATCTCCTCCTAATACATGTATGTTAGGTACATGCACAATTTTGAGCACTCTTTACTTGAAATCATCGCGAAGTCACTTGAACCCCTTGGCCTTTTCAGTCATCATTTGGCATATCCATATAAACAATCCAAGCAACATCGAAAAGTCAAGATTCGATATTATTACAAAGAAAATCATGAATTGAAAGCTAATTTTATGGACGAGAAAACGAAAAATTATTTTCAATTAATATTGGGGAAATGTTCTGAGTAATATCTTGTTTATGTAAAATCATTTCTTGGTAATAATATAATTATTGTTCACGGAAAACAATGCGGTTTATTAATTGTGAAAAGTCTCTCGAAATCGCTGTTGATCATTCTGAAGAACTGTGTAGGAATCGGAATTCCCTTTCGTCGATATTAAATCTAACCCTCGAAAATACAAAAGGAGTTCGCCGTTGTATTTGTAAATCGGGTCGAATTCTCGGTTCATCAAATAAACGGCGCAAGGACGTCGTCGAGAGGATTCTTAATTTCTCAGCTGTTATTATGTTTCAGCTGAATAAATACGCCGAAATATCCCGAGAATCCCGAGAGCAGTAACGGCGAAGGCTAAGCCTTCGAATGTATCACGTTTCCTTTTCTGCTCTTATATTAGAGAATTGTTATTTGCGAAACAACGGACCCGTTCATTTATTCATAAACGAAAAGTATATTCGACGAAAAACGCGCAGCTTGTTCGACATGCGTTCGAGCAAATTCAGATCATCTCCCAAAAGGATCGAACTCGCCAAACATTTACGCGACACGAAAACAATTTGCGAAAACAAATAAGCCGAATACCAATCAACGTTTTTTTCATTTCGCTTTACCGACCGTTGGTTCTGCGTGCGGACAAATTCAGTTGTAAACATATTTTGTCATACAAACCGCATTTGCCATACGTTTCGTATACGCGGCAGTGTGTTCCGTTTCCGGAACCGCAGGATACGAAGGGTAATTTGATTGATATGTCAGCAGCAGCAGTTCGTGACTTTTAACACGACCCTCGCGCACGTGTTCGAGCCTAATTTCACTTTGACGAAAATTCATTGCTGCTGAAAATTTACTTTGAAAATTCTTCTGTAGTACTGAGCGTATCGAAATTCGATCGTAACTATGCCAAAGTATACAAAATGAAAATACGCAACTTTTACTTGATTTTTTTTTCTGTAATAAAGAATGTAAATATATACATAAATTTTGAATTCAGTAGAAAACGAACGAACTGCATAATTTTTTCATAAATAAATCGTTCAAAATTCAAAACTTTGTTCCATAACTTCAGAGTCAAGGCACTCAGATGAAGCGAGAAATTGATTCAAAATTATATTACGTACGACGCAGAGTCGCCGATGCGAAAAATTAAAAATGAAACGATTTCTCTGCCGAATTTTGCATGCACAAGGGGAGCCAGAGAAAGAGAGCAATAAGGCCTCGGTCCTAAAACAAAATCGCCATATAGAAATCGTCTAGGAGAAGAGGAGACTCTTTTGCGTCTCCGTTAAAAAAAGTCTTCAGAAATTTTATATCCGCAATATTTCACGGGGGCTCTCCAGAGGTGCCAGAAGAGAAGACGTCTTCTCTTCACATACACACTTATATTATGCGATAGATATATAGAAGGAATGAGGAAAAAGAGCGAAATTATCCATTTTCTGGATCATTTGTTTTATTCGTGCTTCCGATGAAGTGATTCGTTCGCCATTAGGGGAGCAACGGATAGCCGGGCGCGACTTAACGATGCCCGATATTGGTTTTTTATTTTTATGAGAGATATCCGAGAGCCGATCGTTGCCGAAAGTTTGAATTTTTTCTCTTCTCCTTCTTATTATCAAGATTTTTTTTCAGTCGATGTCGAAAATTTCGATAATAGCGCGAAGCCTGCGATTTCTATACGCGTTCGATGACTTGTTTGTGCGGATGCTTCGAGTCGATCGTTTCATTGTGAAAATGTTTTTTTTTTTCGAGGCTTTGTTACTCTGTTCTTTTATATAAATAGAATTATGAAAGGAATCGTAACGATGGAGGATTTCGTTTAATTTGATTCGAAAGAAAATGTGTACTCGTATAACGATGCTGATTGTTCGATAAAAGAGATCTTTTGAGATTTAAAAATATATCATAAAAATATGAGTATACCTTATAAGATTTGATTTATATTTTATAAAGTTTTGAATAAATTCTATAGTATTTTGCGTTTTCGCAAAGCTCACTGTTTTTGTAATGCGTGAAATTTTAAAAGTTCGCATACGTGTAATGTTACTTCGCTTTTTAGTTCGAGCCAAAAAGAAAGTTTTAATATATGAGTGTTCTTGTAAAGCGCTTTTTACAATCCTTTCTTATTAGAGCTCTGCATGAAAAAAAAAGTGAAAACTTGAGTTATGTGCACCTTTAGCGACCAACTTTTTTCTTTTTAAAGCGAACAATCTCTCTTCTAAAATGTCACACAACTATAAATAAGCTAAAAAGAATGTTTCAGAAATTAATATGAGTAATATGCTGAAAATTATTTCTTACTCGAATATTAATTTCAATCTGATGATTTGAATTTAATTTCGAGTCAGTTGATACTTAATCTATCACTAAATCGTAATAGACGCGATCAAATTCAAACGTAAGCCTTTACGTGTGCGTGAGCATTAAAAATAGTTGCTCAAAGTAATTACATTTAGAAATTCATCGAAGCAATGCGAAACTGCTAGTAGACACTATCGAAACTTTCGTTCATATACTAAAGTTGTTCGAGCCGAACGCCCACCTCACCCGTTTAGTTTCGCTAAAAGCGGACCTACACACGTACATATAAACGTAAACTTGTAGTCTTGTAACGACTTTAGTTTCCTATACTGCGCTTGTTCTATGGCAAATCAAAAATATTGCGCGCGAAATAAAACAAAAGCTTTTGCACGGTTAGTTGAACGACTCGTTGCCATCGAGTGTTCGCACTTAAAGCCTTACTTGTTTTACTAGGATTTCCAACAAATTGATTTTCCTTTTTGTACGAGTGTTTTTGCTTCGAGTCAATGTTGATGTTTTTCTATCAAAGTATTTATATTAATGAGGACTCTAGAAGTCAAGAGATAATTCCACAAACCTAAATTTCGAGGAAACGACAGTCGAATACGAATATTTAAAAAAATGTCGAGCAATCAAAAATATAACATGTGAAATCTTATAAATCAATTTTTGAAACCAATCAAATGGTTGTATTTAAAGAATTTTTGGCGACTGAAAAGGCCAAGGGGTACAAGTGAGGAGGTCGAGTGATTCGATGATATATCTCGGTACACATTCCAAGTTCGTTTATATCCTTTTGCCACCAAATATATTAACGTATATAGAAGCGATTCTTGTACATAACTCAATTTCGATAAAAATGACACTTGTATCCCTTGGCCTTTTTAGTCATCATTTATAAACTCGAAGTGATTTCTTTTACTTAATTATTAAAAAACTAACTTCTTCAATTGACTCTAGGGTCCTAATGTGAACTTAATATAATAGAAGATGATGATTAGGCACATTATTAGATTATTTCAAAATTCAATTCTGATGAAAAATATATTTTCATTGGTATAACTGACTTATTTTTTGCTATTTTTATGCCATACCCAAAGTATGTAAAACCGATCGTTTACAAAAATAGAACGAACCCGATCGAAAAAGAGCGGCCGATACTTTTTCGTTCAATCAATTCCGCACAATCTTGGAAGGAAATTAACTTTGGATCAAAATTCCGCGAGCTTGTCAGAAACACCCCCCCGTTTTCATATATCGAAATTAAAATTAAATTTCCCGCTCGTGCCCCGCGGTGCGTGGCCGTCGGGAAAATTCCCCCGGCGAACGAGCGGCGAAATTCCAATATAAGAGAGACCTCAAAGGAAATAATAATAAAGAATAAAATTTGATGCAAACCTTCTTGGCAAATTGAAATCGTACGGCTGAGAGCCGGGGCGCGGATTAACTCCGTTGCTTTGTTTCCCCCCAGGATTATCGATGGGGAAAAATCTCCGGGATATATTTTTTCCCCACATAGCCATGGAATACTGCGTTTCCATTTTCCTCCTCTCCATTCGGGTATTTTCCCTGTCTGAAAACTGTCGGTGGAGATTTTCAGCCGGCGGACCTTTCCTTCGCGCGGAATTAAGTCTATACGGTATAAGAGCGCGGTACTAACTTTTTTTTCTCGCCGGAATTTAGGTTCGGGATTGGGAGAGGAAAGTTTTCGAAAAGTGTAAAAAGTTAGGTGAAAAAAAAGAGAGAAGGTCTCCCGAGTGTCGGGATGAAATCGCGAATTAAGATTTAGTCGAATAATGCATGAGCTTATCAAATATTAAAAGTGTATTCAAATGAGATGAGACCTTTTCGAATTTTAAATTCGATTCTTATCGAATTCGCATAAAAATCAGGGGATCGTGATTTATTCTTCGATTCTTGAAAGTTTTTTATATTTATCTTTAGAAAATATTTTTATGCATTTTTTCAATATTCAATTTAAAGAAATAAGAATTGGATTAATATTGTATCGCTTCAATATTCAGCGTATACAATCGATCATTTTGAAATGTACCCATCCAAGAAAAAAATACAGAAATAGATCTGACGAAATCATTTTAAGTATATGACCTTTACCTAAGCTCGAAACATTCGATTTGATCTCGAAGCTGAAATCCTCTTATACCATCAAATAGGATTACCGAACAAGCCTATTTAAGGAAGAATCCCACACGCGAACGCTCACAGAAAAACTTCAAAACCCATTTTAAAAAACAGCATCAACCCGTCGAGCGACCTTTATCAACCCTTCACACATATAAAAATCATTATTTTTACGTAAGAAGATATATTGAATTTGATCAAAATATAATTAACGAGAAGTGGGAATGTGTTGAATCGTTTTCTCGTACACCTTTGACGAGTTGTGAGTTGAAATTGTGGTATACGCTTTCCCTGAGAACGATGACCGTGAAAGCGTTTTCAAAGGGTCGCGAACAAAGCGAACGTTTCGAGCGACCCTTGGGGGAAGCGACCCGAGGTAAAAACGGTAAACGATTTTCTCTCGTCGTAGTCGACGACGATAATATATGTCAAGAGACGTGCTCGTACTGCAGGAATAATTACACGTATGTGGGTTAGTGTTTCAGAGATGCTGGAAATGGGTCGAGCCCAAAGACTGACGCCTTCAATGCGAGATTTTGCTTACTTTTTGAGTTTTATATTGAGGTTTTTTCGTGAATTTAATTGCTAGATATTTTTATTTGAATTATTTCACTCAGTGACGATAATTAATTTTGAGCTTTTTATATGAAATTCTTGTGTATGAAATATGTACTGAATTAATTTTAATGAAGTTTGGAATTCGAGTTGCTTATTTATGATTTATAAAATGAAATTTCTTAGAATGTTTACATGCTTTTTTGAATGATAATAAAATTGGCTGTGTAAATAATTGAAACTAATATATTTTCGAAACGCTCTTTTCATAGACCAATTCATTAGAGCGTCTAGACGTAAATCTTAGAATATAAAACTCACCTAGCGTTTCATAAAAAAAAAAGTCTCATTTCATACTCACATCATAATAATTTCACAACACAACAATTAAGCCGACAAAGAGCGTATAAACACCAACACACAAAAAACGAGAGCTTTTTAATTTTCATATGCAAATTTACTTTCGGCGCTCACACACGCATCGCTAATCGCAATATAATTATTTAATCCCATCCACGAAAGGATAAACCGTCTCCAATTATACTGAATAATCGTAAATACATACACGACGACACTTTTCGTTTAATAACCGCAGATAATTAGCCCCCGAAGAGAGAAAAGCACACCCCTATATATCGCAAGTTGATGGATTCGGGGGCAACTTTCGAAACGGTAAAAAGTTGCCTCTGGGCTGTTGCAGAGAGTCTCGAAGATATTTCGACCGAAACGAACTTAAAGGAAATTTATGAGAGTGTTAAGCGTACCAAAACACTTCCACAAAACACGGCTAGGCTCGGTTATTGCCATCCCCTAGGTGTGTCTATGGTGAAAGGGGTGAAAATACCCCTTTTCGGCTAAGCCGAATCTAATACCTGCTAGGGTGTTTGTGTGTTTGTATTTTCGTATGTATTGGTGTTAGGACGTGTTCGGTGAAAATTAGAAATTGTATAATGCACAAGTTTTCTGTGTACATTGCGGAATTACGGGCGAACGCTTGCGTAAATGTCTATTTAATATGAGCAAAGCAATATTTTACAATAATAATCGTTATTAAGCGAAATTTTCGCATAAATTCGCAACGTGGAAAATTTGTTTGCACAACGTACGTATAAATTTGTATATTGTATCAAATGATAATAGACTGCTAATTACCATCAGATAATATTTAATTTGGAAACACTCATGCGTAAAATATTGGAGATTGTTTTTATGAAGAAAAATTTTTTTTTTATGTCTGTTAATGAACTTTGAACCGAATGTTCCTACATATATACGCTTATATAAAATTTCAGTTTCGCAAGATCATTAAATTCATGGTGATTATGTTTTGTTTTCGAAAAAGCTTTCCAAACTGAGATCAAAGAGAGTTAAATTGAAGGGGAATGCTACGATTTCGCAAGACTTCTTTCGGCAATCTTAGAAAGAAACAAAATCATATTTCAAAGCGAAACGAAAAACATTTCAAATTGAAAATTAAATTAGCGCACATGTAGAATATTACTATATGATAAACATTCGATATTTTCAAAAACGAAAGCATAAAACGTGACGTTAAATCTGTAACTATATACTAATTTGTTTTGAATAGAATAATATAAATTGTAGGATGTTTGAATTAATGCAAAAAAGAATTGCAGACAACAACGAACTTAGAGATTATAGATAATATACTTTTTTTTCATACATCTAGATATTCCATTTTAATCATAATAATAATCTATTTGAAGTAAAATATTTCCAAAATCAAACTACACCGCTTATGCTCACCTTCGTCTGAATCATCTCAAATCGACTTACCCAATTTTCAAAATACGCAACTAAAAATGAAAACACCAATATACGGATCTAAAATTCAGGCGAAGAATCGAAAACCTAACACAAATTAACATCAAGAAACCAAACATCCGTTTGAATTTTTAACGAAAAAGGGCGCCGCGATCAAAACGCGAATTTCTCCCCTTTTAACCGTACCACGTACCAGCAATAAGCATCGACAGGGTAGCATCTGGGCATCGGGTACCAAGAGGGGTTGAAACTACCCCTCAAAACAAAATTTAATATTTACGAACGGGTGAAGGCGAGGTGAGGTTAGGTTAGGTGCGTTCAACCAAGTACACTAATATGTACGTAGAACGAACTGAGCTTCTCAATTTTTTATCGGAAAGCTGCCCGTATTTGCTTCGCCGAAGTGTAAATAAGGGATGGACTTTTGTGCGGTGAGATTTGTTAGGTTTTTTATCAGAACAGAACTGATCGTAAATAATATATGGTTAATATAAAAAATATTTCATTAGGAAAATGTGTGGATATATTTTTATGTAATTGGATTTGGTTGTTCAATGAAAGTATATTGAAGTTTATATATTTGAGATATTGTAATTTTTAAAAAATAAAGAACATTTTACAATATTTTACGGGCAGCTGTTTTTGAAATATTAATTAAATTTAAGTCAGCGAGTTTGATCGAATTTCGCACCTTGTGTACACGCGAAGTTCGATTGTTTTTGCTCGCGAGTTCGTTGGTTTTTAATTCATTTTCTGCAAGATAAATGGATTGACAGAATAATTCACAAAAGACTTCTCGCAGCACAAAGTAAAATGTTAATAGGATTTTGATGGAATTTCTGAGTGCTCGAATTGTAATTACGCTTACGTTGGGCGCCTACATTGTTGAACAGGTGAAATTCTTAATTAATCTATCAATTTAATTTGCGACATGTAAACATCCACGATCTCATTAAGAGTCGCCGCTTAGTTTCTAATTATTCAATACTATATTCGCGATCGATACTTCTTCGCATTTTCAAAGCATATTTGAGCCTTTATGAACTAAACCTGAGTTAACTCCATTACGTTAGAAGTCGAGATAAACATTAAAACGTGTTTGAAGCATTTTTAAAAATTCTTTTAACTCTCTTCATTATTCCATTTATTCATATGACGATCGAAAAAGCCAAGGGGTACAAGTGACATTTTTACCGAAATTAAGTTACGCATAGGAATCACTTCATAGGAATAGGATCTCCTCTTAATACATGTAGGTACATGTTTAACTTTGACCGCGTTTTTCTCGAAATCACCCCAAAGTCACTTGTACCTCTTGGCCTTTTCAGTCGTCATATAGAATGTTTTGACTCTACCGAATGCTTTAAAATTTAAATCTCATACATATTAAAAAGTAGAAATAATCACGATAAGCTCTAAACGACTCATTTATGACTCAACGCAAAATTTTCCAAACTATGACTCATCAGCTAAATTAGATCGCGAAAGCTGACGTATCACATAAATTAATTTGATTCCACCGAAAGTTCACCGGCGTTGCAAAAATTCGATAAAATTCGCAAGATAAGCGAAAAGCCCGCACCAATTCGACCCAATTTCCGCTTATAAGGGAAACGGCAGAATGCGCAGCACAATATTAAGCACCCGTCAAAAGTTGGCAACTAAATTTTAATAAGTCAATGTTTTACACGTCCTTACACGGCTTTATGACCCAACTTCGCCGCGTCCCTTTTCTCATTATTTAAGGGCGCAATACACAGATGCTCGCACATTTCCCGAAACGACCTAATACTAGAAACAGGACGTCGTCAAAGCGGGTCCCGACACCTGTTTCATTGAAATAGTTGAAAACTTCAATTTCGGACCCGACAAACTCGATTGTCGACGACTGGGTTCTAGTTGAGTGTTGAGATATTAATCCGATCGAAATTGAGAAATTATTAATGGATGGATTATTTAGTTGGATAATTAAAAGTTTTTTTTTATTGATTCAATCTTATAGTGTTGAATAATTCAATATAAAATCTGTCGATTAAAATTGAATATTATTACTCATCCTCAATGATCGATCTTTCAATCTCAACTCAAGTTTTACGTAGCAACATATAGATATCTTATTCTCTTATAGAATGTATATCATTAATGGTGGTTCTTGTCGCTAACGTGTTCCAAATTCTATAGGAAGAAAGATGTTAATATATAACATTTGAGTTGATCAATCTACTTAAATATTAGATACAAGTTTAATATAAACAATATTATAAGATTTCAATAATAATAGACTAAGATTTTATACATTTAGAATAGAAATAAAGTCAATATTGAAGAATATGATATTGCTGATAAAATGTTGGTAGCAGTAGGTTTATTTTTTCAATTTGAAATGGAATTGTATGAGATGGAATTTTTCATATATATGAAATTTAATATGAAACTCTAAATATAACACAGGTTTATAAGGAATAAAGAAACTATATTTTTTTAAGAATATCTATTTTTTAGTTTATTTGTGATTTCATAATATGATGTTAACAAATTCGAATATTTGGATTAACGCTTACGAACTTTGATCGTAGAAAATATTTTTTTCGTGTAAATATTAAAGATTCAAAAATACCCGAAATAAATCGATACATTTAACAATTCAACACCTATTAAAGAACATAGATATTTTTGAGCAAACTCCGAAAAGCGTTAATTAATTGAGCGATTTTCCAAGAGTGGCTCGATTAACCGCTCCTTCCCAGAAGGCGTAGCAAGAGGGTAGGGCCAGAATCATATTTGGGTAGTGATTCCATAAATATTGACTTCAGTTTCACTTAGGGCCGCACCCCTCTCCCTAAAATACCCAGGGACCCTCCCTTTCGGACCATTTTCATGGCTTTTCCAATTTCCCACATATTTTCCATTAGGGACGCGCCGCGCACTAAGCCTCCCCGTATTACGCGGCGAGTGCCGTTTTAAAATTGAAACGATGTCATGCTTAATACGTTTTCGTAAAAAAAACGAAGCCTCCTTTTTTTTCTCTCGTTCGGGAAATTTAATTTTTTTCCACGTGAGATTTTTTTTTCGGACGCGTATAGTCTCGTCAAAAACCGGGAGCGTAAGTTTTTGTTTGCTTTATGTGGCTTTTACTTTTTATCGCGGCTGTTTACGAAGATTATATTGGAACTTTCATATGAAATATTTGAGATTTTTATTAAAAAAAATATATTGAGCGAGGAAAAATATCGTTATTAACATCAATAAATCTGCTAAACAAACTGTTCCGATGATTAAAAAGAAAATTTCATATCGAGACTTTTTTAATACCGCACGTTACTCACCAACTTTTCGATGTAAAAAAAAACGATTCGAATTTTCCTCAGTTTTAATTTCGTTTCTGGAACTTCAAATTTTCCAGTCCGGGAACAATTTTTATTCGACCTTATCGAGAATTAAAATTAAGAGCGCGTCCAAGTTTTACGATCGGCAAACTCGGCTTTAATTAAATTTTTCGCCGAAATTTTCCGACTTCGAATCGCAGCATCGATCGGATCGATTTTGAGAGATGATTTTTCGCGGGGGGCTGCATCATTAATCTTAATTAGGGTCGGTCGTATTAACGAAGCTATTACTTCGGCGGGCAATTTACATGAAACACTCCCCGGTTTATTGTCGGGGCGCCGGAAAACTCTAAGCCGTCCCTCTTTATTGAGGGTGGAAACGCTCTGGTCGGCCACACCTTCGAAATCCATTAAAAAAGCGGGCTCGGGCTTAGAAAATTGCCGTTCGTTCGAAAGGAGAGAAAATTCGCCGGAAAAGTAAACTTTAATTAGGCGCCGAAAGCCGGGACGAGCGTACAATGGCCGCTGCGCCGTGTGTACGAATTTGAGGCAAATTTCGCCTCCAAATTATTTTATTAACTTACACAGTTTGTTTTATGAAAGTATAATATTGCGATGTTGATATTCATGTATTTTTGTATTTGTAAAATTGGTATATTTTCGATTGTGTGGTTTAAATATTTCATATTATTATGGTTCGTGTGGGTTTTTGTGGAAAGGCGAATTCCTTTCGTGATGTTATGGTTTGTTATAATGAGTTTGTTATTAAATTTATGCATTTTTTTATTTCAAGTGAAATATTTCATAAATCAAATATTGAAATATCAATGTATTAATATTTTCCATTTAGATCGTTCGTATGATGGTATGCTTAAAATGCTTTGATATATTTTTTCTTAATATTTAACTAGACATGAAAATCACTTATCATACATTGAAAGAGACTATATTCATACTTCGAATATTAGTCTTCAAAATAAATATTCACAATATTAAAACATTTTTTCATAATGTATATTTTTTTCTATTAAAAGCCTTCATTCTTACCTATAAAAGGTATCTGCATAAGAACATATGTATTCTCATTATATAACTCAATAAAATCAATATTTAAAGTTTGCACACTAAATGAGACGCAACAAAAGAACTCCATAATACATATATTCGATATTTTTTTTACATCCCCCCAATCAAAAGAACAAAATTGCCCAACACAAATAAAAACCTAACTCCATCAACCAATCACTATTCTCTGAACAAAAAATCTCAACAATCAGAGCTCAAATTCTAAAAAAAATCCAATAACAAAACGACACCATCACTCAAAGCGAACTCTTCCAGAAACTCATCAGATCCTTCCAGCGCTTCCAACAAATAAATATCCCGAGACATTCGAGACTCCTCCATAATCCTCCTCGCTCCGATAATGTCGAGAACGCGATCGTAAAATGGCCGCTATGGGGTGAGTCACTTGAACCCCTCGTACGCAAATGTATACAGTGGGAGATCGTTTATGTGTGTACGAATGCATAAAGCGGGAATGCACTGTGCACACCACCCCGAACAGAACCGAACCGTGGGGGACGAAACTACTTAGTCGTCCGTGAAAATGCATTCTGAATGTATCGGGTGACTCGGAAAAAAGAGGCGCATTTGTAGCAAGGATTTTCTTTTGTTGAGGTTTTTTCCGTGTTATGTTGAGTGCTGTCGTGTGTTCGTTGAATAATCTGAAAGATTTTTGTGCTCGATGAATGTGCATTGAATGTTTGAAATATTACGATTGAAACTATTATGTAGGTCCGTAATTGTATTGCTTGTTTTGATACATGAGAAATTCTGTTATGCTTTAGTAATTTATGAATCTGTTGAAAACGGTGTAAAGGTAGTAAATAAAATTTTCATTGAAAATACATTTCCAAATGTTTAGTTTTGTCCAAATAGTTTTTACCAATTGAATTTTTTTTTCAAATAAAAGGATTATTTTTCAACTTAATAAGCTAACGACTATGCTTCAATATAATATAATAATATTTGACGACTGAAAAGGCCAAGGGGCACAAGTGACTTTGCGGTGATTTCGAAAAAAACTTATTCAAAGTTGACCATGTGACTACATGTATTAGGAGAATGTCGACTGATTTGATGATATATCTTGGCACACGTTCCGAATTCGTTTATATCCTTTTGCCACCAAATAAATGAGCGTGCATAAATTCGATTTCTGTGCATAACTCGGTTTCGGCAAAAATGTCACTTGTACCCCTTGGCCTTTTCAGTCGTCATTTAGGGATAGCAATAATTATATTTTTGAATAAAAATTATGTGAAACTAAAAATGTTCATAGATGTTGATTCAATATTTAGGACCTACCACTCTATGTACAAATTAAACTAAAATTTGTATAAACAAATAAATTAGAAACTGATCTTCTGACTGTCGTATTAGTTTGAAGGTTTAATACAAATGTCAACTATACCTGCCTATAGAGAAAAACGATTATCAATTCGATAAGGAGCTATTAAATGATCGAAAAATCTTCCCTAAACAAAAAAAAAACGATACTAACATAATCTAGCCTTCATTAAATATTACTCGAAGCACATAAAACACTCACGAGAACAAAGTTATCAAACTCGCCCACATTCGATTACAACTCCCGTTCATTTCAGCTCGGCTACGTTACTCTACTATCCGTTTCAAAATTGCGCACCAAGACGACCGCTATTTATTTATTTTTCGCCATTTTCTACGGCAATTCCGCCAAAGTGCGAGGAATTCTCTCCCCTTTCCGTTTCCGCGGCGAACTTTCGCCGACGAAAGTTTAATTGCCTCGAAGTTTGCGCGCGAATATTTTAAACTCGGTGTTTATTGCTAGGCCGAACGCGTCCCGCTCGGATTATCCGCGGTTCACTGTATCTATAGGGCCTCATTTCGTATGTATTCGAAACTGTCGTGTTGCGAATATTCGAATAAATAATCCGCGTATACGCTATTCGTATGAGCGAGTAATCGTCGTAATGAAAAGTGTCTGAGGGCCGCTGACTCTGCGCGTTTTATGTCTGGAGATTTTTTTCGCTGACGTTCGATTTTCGCTGGAAAACTACTTAGCAAATAAGAAATCGTAGTTCATATATTCGATATGTATGTATGTTGAGGTCTTTTCGATATTTTCATAAGATTATCTTTTGAGTTGAGCTCGCAGTCGCTCTGAGAAATGTGTGTATTATACTAATGATGCGATATGAATATATTTGATGTTTTTATAAAGTCTAAATGTGTGTGAATATATTTGTATACAAAGCTTAAGCTTTTATTTATAATTTGTATATTTATGATATTTATACACGTAAAACGTTAAATAAATATAGATTTTACAATTTATATAGCTACTGTGACATGAAGAGTTTTCTCAATGCATCAAAGCGGCTTTATGCATGAATGAGTACAAAATTAATATTTATATCAAATGATAAATAATTTCTATAAAATATATCAATCAAATTTAAATAAAATTAATATTTTAATTTATCATAAATAAAAAAATTTAATTCTTTGAACAAAACTGAAATATATGTACATACATATATGATACCGTTAAACCACAAAATCGACACCCATTGCGAATACAAAAACCGAATTTCCCGCTAACGCAAAAAAGCGGTCGAAAGCGAAAGCGAACCGAAAAAAGGGCGGAAAACCTGACGAAACGCGAAAAATAAAAATCGGCATCGCGGCGGTACATTTTCCTAGTGTAAGCGACCATCGCACGGCCGCTCACGTACGGAACGTTTTATTCTTCAATTGGCCCCGGGATGTTTTATCCCGTGGAACGGTTGAATGTCCTTTTCTAGATATTTTTTTTTCCGTATTCGAATCGGTGGTTCATTTAGTTTATTTTCAGAGATGTGCATTGTATTCGGTTCGTGACTATGTGAAAATTGTTACTGATGAAGATCTAACGAATCGTGTTCGTGTAAATTTACTGTTACTCTAGGATACTGTGTTTAATTTGTAAAAAAACTTTGGAATACAATTTATTCGAATTTATAATATATCACGACTGAATTTTTCTAAGGGCACAAGTGACCTTTTTTTATCGATATTGAGTTAAGTACAGAAAATGGTTCTATATGTATGTGATACAGAACCATTTTTTGTACTTACCTTAATTTAGATAAAAAAGATCACTTGTGCTTTTTGTGAAATTCAGTCGTAATAGGATTTTTCAATAAATCTAGAATATGAACATAATATTCAATTTTAACTGTATTTGAATTGCTAATTGATTATAAAAAAAATTAACGTAAGCGATGAAATAAATTGAGTGATCTAAGAAAGTTCAATATCTAAAACTTTATAATATCAAGCGACTTAATTATTATATCATAACTTATATCGAAGTTTGTATGCTTATATCAACTGATAACTTCTATCATGAGTTTGACAGGTAATTAAGTTCGAATACATAGGTTATATCGATTATAAGACAACCTCAAAGTATATAGAGATTATTTTGAATTACCAATTATTTTTTTCTTAAAATCATTCTAGCGTAGTTTGAGTGCAAATTTAGTGCTATATAAATGTTTTCGTTGATGTTTTTGAAAGCATGCTGAAAGCGAAAATTCGTTTTAACGCTTCAATCGTTCCGGTGCAGCGTCGGTTCTTTGGAGATTTAATCGAGAGGAAAATATCTCCATATTTCTCATTTACCGTCGCAATGCACGATTCGATGATTTTGTATCGTCAAAATGACGGTGAACTGATTCGGAAAGGTCTATTTAAGCATCATGAGAATGTGGGTTGTAAATGTTCGGAAAAAATATGCTGAGGTCGAAATTCTTTCGTATATATTTTTTGTACGTTTTGAATTGTGTTTATGTTACCGTGAAAATAAATAATTTTGCTATACTTATTGAATTACATATTAGAATATTCCAAGTTATCGGTTAATGCAAATAGTTATCATACTAAGGGTAAAGTGGCATACATTCATTATCATTAAGATTCCATAAAATTTATATAATAAGAACGAATATTATTATTTAACATAAAAAAATATAATGTACAATGAAAATATATAAAATAATTTTTAATTAAAATACAATGAAAAACATCTCAAATTTCATTGAATCTTTTAAAAGCAAAACTCGATATTTAATTTGCGATCATTATAATTAACCTCGACTTAGAGTTAATGAAAAAAAAAACTTCCTTTGAACATCTTCCACTGGAGAAAATGTAATAAAACCGAACGTTTCGCCAACAATACGAAATCCGCTGAAGATTTTTAATTACTATCCGTTATCCTTTTTCAATTTGTCCGTTATTAAAATGAAACACGGAGTAAAAAAAGCGGCTGCCGGGCAAAATGGATTCGGGTTAATCAAACGCGCTTTATTAAAAAAAAAGATATATACTAACAGAGCGAAAAAGCAACAACAACAACAACCGACATCAGCGACGTCAAAGCGCCGTTTTATTCCCAAAGAAGCAGACAGGGAAAAAAAGCACAAACGCTTTTCTTTTATATGGACTGGAAAAACGAGGCCACGAAATGAAAAATTCGCGGGGCGAAACACAAAAGCGATTCGACCGTGAATTAGCGCTTAAGTTAAATAAGAGCTTTTTATTAAATGAAAAAACTCACACATACATACAACCTGATTTTTTTCGCAACATTGTGAAAATGTACACTCTCAGGCTACCGCCGTGAGATTTGATGAAATATTTTACGGCCGGAGCGATTTTTCCACACTAAAAACGGATAACGACGCAAGCGAGACGTTTAAAAGGGGCGTAACCTTTTTATATACAGCAACATATAACACAATAGGCGAAGGGAGCATAAATCCGAAACACCGATAGTCGAATGAAAAATTAACGACCGTCCGTCCGACGAAGGTCCATAAAACCTCCTTTCGATGAACAATCACCGCTTTTTATTTTAATGGACGATTAACAATCAACAGATAATTACAACAGGAAAAACTACTTACGCTCGATCCGCGACAAAACACAGTTTCCTCACAGCGCACGCGAGCGAACTGACACTCGTGGAAAATCCGGAAAATCTCACAGATACTAAGAGTTTTTTAAATATTTTTTTGAGTCTATTCACAGTCAAAGATATTGAGTTCAATTTGGGTATATTAAAATTTTCATGTGCGAATGTTTTGCGTTAGTTTTTTGGCGTGGAAATCGCGAGAGCCTCGAGGGAAGCTCGTGCGGCGCGTCCGCTAGCTCGTAGCAGAATGAGTCGGATTCGCTACGCGCCGTAGAGCGAAACGGGGGATGAGGTGGCCAATCTTTTGACGCACATCCCCGCTCTCGATTTGGGATGTTCTATCTCAATTCGACATTTTTGCTATCTTAATTCGGTCAAATTATCGTTTTTAGTCTCAAAATGGAATTTTCCGAACTGTATTTAGTCGCTTTATATGAGTTTTTCCAATTACTTTTAGTTTAAAATTGATTTTTTTTCATCAATATCTTTTATTGAAAAAATGAGTTAATATATCATTTTATATTATATAAAAGCATTTTATATACATATTTTATATTAGAATAGCTTCATTTTAAATAAAAATTAAATCTGACAAGTATCCATATGAATGAAAAAGCGTTTTTAATTAAAAATATGTCATATCACAAAATATGTATTTATTGATACAACGTCAGAATCGCTTTAATATATTCTTACTTAAATTATTTTATTTTGAAATGGTTGATTTATTGAATTCTCGTTATTGGTTATTTTATAGTGAACATACTATGTGTATTATAAAGCTCGATGTAAAAATACACATATCTCATATAAAGGATAAGAAATTTGAATGAATGAAAAATGAAAATTTAATAAGCGCACAGACGATTTTTTTTAACATAAATTTTAATCTAAAAACAGTTAGTTATATTGAAACAAAATTGAAAAAAAAAGCATCATATAAATCATTTAGACAAAAAGAATGTATCTTCTAATAAAACGATCTTTCGCAACCTTAATCATATAAATAGATTATATATTTCGAACATCATTCACAAAAACCTTTTATAATATCTTACATTCTTACTCATTCCTACCATTAAAATTAATAATTATCTACAATACTTCAATCTACGATTAAAAATCTGACCAATAATTCTCGAATACATACTAAACTTCAACTCCACAAATTCAACTGAACGAACCGACAAACTCAAACAAAATTCATACAAAAATAACAGTAATAGTTCTTGTACAAGAACCGACAGTTCACGACCCCCGTACTACACGACGCACTCGTACTAAACGGCCTTTAGAGCCTTCATACCTCCGCAGATAGTCCCGCGGAAGGAACGCGAAGAATCGTCGCTTCGGGCACGAATTGTATCGACCGAAAAAAACACAAAATATATACAATAAAATGAACCCATTGTACGTCAATCGAGTGTATTTGCCGTATCTTATTATCTTCTAGATCTGGTCTTCCGATGTCCCGATTCGGTTTTCGGCTTTTCGTATAAACGTCACGTCATATTGGGTTGTGTAAGTCGTGCGGGACATTCGGTCGTTTAGGAATAAGGAAAAATCGTATATACGATATTATATTGTACGAGATTCCTAGACGCACCCTTTATTGATGAGAATGAGAATGTATTGTTTGATCGTGTTTAGTGTAAAAATTGGGTTTGTGTTGGGGAGTTAATGAAATGTTATGTTAATTAAAATGCTGCTTATGACGGCGCGGTGGAAGGGAATTATATAAAAATGTTTGAAATGTTTTGTTGCTAGTCGAAATGTTAAATTGTACAAAAAAGGTTTATATACAGATAAGTAAATGAGTGGCTTTTGATCCATGAAAAAATTAATTTGAAAAAAAAAATAGATTTGAATAGTCGAAAAGAAACGTAATTTTGATAACTTCAAAGCAACAGCGGGATACTTTGAAATTAGTTCTGTGATGAAATGTGGAATGGCGAAAAGAAAAATATGACAATAATAAGTCACTTTTGATTTTACCAAACGTTAATATAAAATGTCTTCGATTTCATATCGACCATTTCATAACCAATCCACATTTGATACGTCTACTGTTACTTTGAAGTGCGGACATGTAATTAAATATAATATTTTTATTATTAAGAAAATATCATTTATCACTCAATTCATTATACATATGCAGAAATTTGCAGCATTTTTTCCACAGACAATAATTAAAACGGCATCAAAGCGAACCGAATTTATCGTCGAACTAAAATATTCCGATTGAGCTGCAGTTTCGGTGAATGGACAGCTAGGTTTCGAAACACGCCAAACGTTTGACCGAACGGCTCCGTGTTCATTTTGCATATTTAGCGACCCCCAGTCGAAAATGAAAGAATAAAACGAAATAGGACGAAAGCCGAGAAAAACACATTGAAAATTTATGCGAAAGCATCAATTTCGCGAAATGTTTTCTCGTCATTTTCTGCGAAAAGCCGTCCGCGTTCTCGTATAATTTATATCGAGGGACGAAGTCGAGCTTTATTTTATTCTATTTTTTTGCCGTCTTGTTCTCGTTTTGCCACCGATGAAATTTTTTTAATAACGACGGACAACGAGCTGAAGGAAAAAATATACGAAATGTATAGGGTAATTCGAAGAAATATGAGCGATTCTGATAGTTCGTTTAATGAAATTCTATCGACTTAATGTCGAACGCATTACGATAATATTTGATCCATTTACCAATTGGAACCTTATAAATAATTCATGGAAGTATATAATAGAATCAAATTATAAAATTCATCTGATTGGAAATATGATTGAGTGACACTCAAAGACATTGAAATTATATGACGACCGAATTTCATAAAGGGTACAAGTGGCCTTTTTTATCGATATTGAGTTAAGTACGGAAAATGATTCTATATATGATACAGAACCATTTTATGTACTTAACTTTATTTCGATAAAAAAAGGTCACTTGTGCCCTTTGTGATATTCAGTTGTCATACAATTCATTTAGTTCTAGATTTTTAGTCGATTAATGTAAATTAATTGCAATTACATTTATCAAATTATGTAACAAATAAAAATGTTTAGCTGTGGTAAAGTGCCTTGATTAACGATTGAAATATTGAACCTTTCATATTATATTGAAAAAAAAATTGAATTAATGACTGATCGATTCCAAGAACATTCATATCGCATTGAACAGTCCTGTATATATTTTATATTACGAAAAAAAATGAATGGTCACACAAGCGAAATTCCATTGCGACTGAGGAAACGCCGAATTTAAATTGCCGCTTTTCCTAAGGGCGAAAGGGCCGAAGCCGAGAAACGAGGGGAGGACCTTCGAAATGTCCCAACACACGTACATTTATACAAAAGGGGGATTTTTTTAAGAGAGTTCGGTTAAAAGGAGCGCCGCTCCTTCTTAATTCCGACGAGAAAAATAAGGAAATTCGCGAGAAAATAACGGAAGGGCCGAAAAAAATATATACAGAGCGAGCCCCCAGGCCTTGTGCCCTTCGGCCGTTTTTCATTGTTAATGGAATAATTAGTCGGCGAAGGTAACACCCATAGAGAAGGCCGAGGGAAAAAAATGTAGAATAATGGGCAATACCGGTGTGTATCATAACCGCATTGAAACAATGATGAGTTGTTACAATGGAAGCCGTTTTTCGCGCCGTAATGTCGTTCGTGCCGATTGTTTCGTTTCATGAGATTTTTCTTTTGAAATGTTCGATTTTATCGACGGACTGTTAAGGCTTCTGATTCGATAGGTTGTAAATAAAATATTTATAGACGTTAAACATTTTCGAATGGAAATTTTATTCGGTTAAACGATTCAGTATTTTATATTGTAATATGGACATTAAAATCACAATACGATCATTAAACCGACCTTTCCGATCGAAGCAACACCCTGCGACCCTTTTCGTTAAATCTATACTGACACAACTTCGAATAGAATTCATACACAGAACTCCGACAAACTTTTCATTAACACCCACCCCTTATAACGACGACAATATACGAGAACCAGACACGAACCGGAAGATCACTGTACTTAGGCACAATACTAAAGGTACACGCACATACAACCGAAACTTTACGAAACAACAATTTACATATTATTTTCTAATATCAAGTATTTATTAATTCAAATATTGAGTTAATGTAATAGATACATTTATGAAAAACGATTGAATAGATTTCAAAGCGCGATTGTTTCTTTTGAAAATTCCGGTCGGTTGTTCGCGTACCTTAACAACTATTTGCATTTTCTCAATACACAAAGTATACTAAGCACACAATACACATATATTATATTAAATACACATCCCTTTCATATAAACTCGGTCGTAAATATCGGTGGGCCGGGTGCGTTTTCGTCGAGCTCAAAGCTCGTTAAGGCGGGACGTTTTCATTAAAGTGTACCCGGAAGCTATTAATAAGGACCGAGTATTATTATATTTTAGATTTTGCATTAATATGTACGATGTCTGTTCGCGTATATTATTATTAAATCGACAAAAGATGTACAGTTCGAATATATTATATTTTCCGCGCGAATCGAAAGGGTGCTGCTTTCATTTTTCATTATATTGTTCGCGAATTGTGCGTTGTGTGTGAGTTTCGTATTAATTTGACGCATCGTTTGTTTTGGAAATTTAATATGAAGAATATAATATGTGTAAATGATTAAATTCGACTTCAAGGAAATGTCTATTATTTCATAAGGAGTCCAAATTTAAAATGTTATATACAGAAATGAAAATGGGTTGTATTTATTAAGTTGTGTTTCTTCGAAAAAATGTTTCATATATTTCTCGTTCGAATTATTTTGTTCTCTATGTAAAAAGTTTGATAAAGAAGTTTATATAATAAATTCCAGAAAAATAATTTTTATAATGTTGGAAAATCTAAATATATTTGAAAAAAAATTTTTTTTCAATCATTTCAAAAAATTGTCCATGGGAAGCATGAAAATTTTGTGAAAAAGAAAATATAATATCGAAAACGCTGATAATTATGAAAAAAAAATGGTTTTTCCTCTCATTCCAGAAAATCTTTCACGGCAAGCATCGGTGACAAATAGTAGAAAACTTGAGCACTTCGAATTTACTCTATCTAATATATTATATAATAATAGGAAAATTTTTGAATAAATCGTATGAAAACGCTTTCAGAATATTTTAATCGCCAATATTCGTTATACTTAAATCCAGTTAGTTTCACATTTCATAAATGAGTATTTTCATACAATATCTCGAATCATTTCTATTTCCAAGTGAATCTATTTGAAAAAAATCGGGAAAACCGATTTCAGTATATCGGAAGCGATAGACAAAATAATTTTTCCACTAATTAAAAAAAATCTCCGATTCACTCAGTGCATAGAAAATCGTCAGTGTGTCACCCACTTTCAAATCGACACTGTTCAAGCGAATTTTATTCGGAAAGTGTCCACGGCGAGAAGAAAGTGGGACGCGTCTTATGCTATTTATTATGGCGGGTCGTATAATCTGAATTCGCGACGTAATGGAGCGCGACGGCCGCGTAATTAAATCAACGAGGGACCCCTAAACGGATTACTGAAGGCTGCTGGTGAAGAAAAAAACACAAAACTCGACAACAACCCTTTATTCTGATGCTGCGAGGACTAGGACGTCCTCGGTGGAAACTTTGGTTCCGTTTTGCTTTTTTGCGCGAGGTGTTTCTGCAGTCAAGTGTTCGAGTTGGGCGTTCGTGTGCTTCTGATTAATTTCGTTTGTTGGGTGTTTGTTTTTTTTTTAGTTTTGTAATGTTTGTGTGGAAGTTTTTGTTAAGTGAGAATTGTCATGTTTAGCTTGTTTTCAGTAGTTATTATATACGAATGTATTTAACTTTATAGCGTAGATGTAAATGCTCAATACGAGTAGATGTTGATTAATATTATAGTTTACATTAGTTTAAATATTGATTAGAATTGGATCAACTTTTACAACAGGTAATATAATTTTGACTGGTATCAGAATAATAATAATAATATAGATAAAATGGCTGAATCAATTAAAAGAAAAAGTGTGTTATAATAATGAAAACGATTTCACATTTATTAAATCAATTAATCTATATTATATTATGGACGACATCTTATTTTTAAAATAAAATGTACAAAAATTACTTTTTTTATTCAAAATTAGTATAGAATTGCTAAAAAAGAGCAATTTATAGAATATTTAATTTCCTAGAGATACGAGTATGAACTAGGTACATGTAAGTGAATATTAAATCGTTGATCCCATCACAAAATTCACACTTAACTTTTCGATACAGCATCATATACGTATAAACACAGTCATGCGAACGAAGAAATCATATAAGAAATGACGATCGAAAAAGCCAAGGGGTACAAGTGACATTTTTGCCAAAAATGAGTTATTGCACAGGAATCGCTTCTATGCACGATCATTTCAGTCGTCAAATAGAACTAACAGTTTTGAGGCTTATGCAAAAAATACAAATCAAGGTACATTTTAATAAAATTTGAATAGAAAACTTTTATATTCGCATTCGTACATCGAAGCAGAAAAACCTTGACAAAAAAAAAATTCCTATAATAATAAAAAAATCAAAATCTCGAAAATCTTCCTACCGCCCAAAAACAAAACTAAAACCACCCTTCTTCTAAAATTCAAAAACCTACCCGAAAACAGCAACCCCTTTCGATTTATGATTTTGTTTATACGGTAGCGAGATTTAGGACAGCGTTGCCCTATCCCTTCTTAATTCGCTCCTTTGTTATGCGCGGTGTCTGTTCACCGCGCTCGTCATAAATACCCGCTCTTTTATCGCCAGTCGGCCCATTCGTTTTTATTTGTTCTCGCCGCCGAATTTCCCGGGATTTCTCGGGCGTTTTTCCCGCCCATACGCGGTACGATGCGTGTACCCAGTAATTCTTAATTCGCTCGCCGGAATAATGTGTGGAAAATCGAGTTCGAGGACTCGCCCTTTTTGCGTTTTTTTTCGAAAAAAAATTTTTGTTTTGTACGGTGGATGTGGATGTGCTTCGTTTCGCGTAATCGTGATTTGTCGCTTTTGATGCGTAGTTTGTATTGGAATTTACGTTCGTTTGCAAATTTTGTTTTATGATCGATGCATTTGTCTGTAGGCGTGACTCGAATTTTCCGTCTATGTATGATTTTTATCGAATTAAGGATGTTATTTTTTAAACTATAAAGTTCATAGTAAGATAAATTCAAATTGATTATTTTTATTTTGATTTGAATATTTACAATATTTTCAGGAAAACAATTGAATTTGAAATAAAATTATTTGATTTGATATTAAAATTGATTTCACTTGAAACAAAAAATTTCATAAAAGGTTTTTATTTTTGAATAATTTTAAATAAAATTTCAGACATTTGAAGGAAACAATTGAAATTATCTCTTAATGATTTTTTATTCAATTACAAAAATGGATTTTATTCTATTTATTGAAAATAAATATTCCTTCACAATATTGTATCGAACATATAATATTTATGATACAAAATTATATATGAACGACAAAAGCTTTTATCAATATTAAACGAACCGAGTGCCATTTAATGGATGCATCTCACGAACAAACATCGATTTTTCACAACAACAAAAAACATTCACACACACATACCTTCCTTCGAAACAATCTCCGCAAATTGAATTTTTAATTCGCGAATAGCAAACTTCGATTTTTCCACCGATGAAAAATAGGCACGATCGTGACACACGCTCGATTACGAAAGTATTTTCCGCAGCCAGCGCGAAATGATGGATGATCAGAAAACAACTTATACATCTTCTTGAAGTACCTAGACGTTTTAGCGTTTATTTCCGAGTGTAATTTTTTCTATATTTCAGCCGTGAAAAATTTTCTAGAGCCTTCGGTGTGTAGTACCTGCCCGAAGCGGCGATAAAGGCTAACGCTTGGTCCGGCGGGGCAGATAAATCACGACGTTTAAATTTCGCTAGCTCTGCCTACTGCATTATTACATCACATTATATTTTATTACGTTGTACATTTTATCGGTATACTGTACAAATTTCATTCGTGAATAAATGAGTATCAAATTAAAAGCGAATACAAATTAATGAACATACTTACATCTATGTATTTTGATGCGAATTCAAAGTCGTGCAGTTTTTATTATCTACAAAATGCATCTTAATTATATTATTTTATTTTTGTGAGATCTATTGAATGTAATTATCTCACAAAAAGGGTTTAGGTGTAGGTATATGTAAATATATATTATATTTAGCGTCAATCAGCAAATATTAGATGTCAATCAGAATGCTATAATTAGTGCTTGTAGAGCAGATTGCTCGTATGATTTAATTAGATTAGTTAAGGTTAAATTAAGGTCGAGTCAAATTAGATTCTAATATACTAGTTTTCCTTTTATTTTTAGGTAAAATAAAATTTGGTCATTTTTAAGTTAGGTTAAGTTAAGTCAAATGTTTTATGAATGGTCTGCTTACAAGTACAACTATGAATATTTTTTTTTGGTTTTGATTATTTTAAGAGGTTTAATATTAAAACATATCTTTATGCAACTGTAATAACTTTTCGTAAATCAAAATGATATAAATGTCTGTTCATATTAAAACAATATGAACTGTCGTGGAAATGTAGCACAAGTACACACAATTATGTTTTTTAGTAAAAAAAACATTTTTAAATCCGAATTTATTTCGTTTCATTTCAGAAGTGATTTAATAAAAAATCTCTGTGTGTAACTGTGTATGTGCATTATTACATTTTATTGTGGGTGCTACACTTTGCACCTAATGTAGGTTCAAAAATTACCGGCTGCGTCGCGGGGCGCTTTAATCTGAAACTTTTGCGCTATGCACATTAACGAGACATTTATTAAATTTGTAACTTTTCTCAACAACGACGTTGTGAACTGGTGGGTGGCTTTTTTTTATTTGCGTCGAGCGAAATCCTTGGGCATGTTGTGATTTTAAAATGGACAAAGTTCGTAGTTAATGATGGCTCTTTCCCAATACAAAAAAGCATACGAGAAATTTCAAAGCAGAATTAACGAATATGTCATCGATAAGTAAAAGTCTTTAATTTTTAAATCTCGTTCATATTTTTACAACGAATAAAATTTAAACGAGCGAACGGAAAAGACGTTTTATTGGTTAAAGGAAAACTTCCATCGGAAGCGCTATTTATGAAATTACACAATGTCGAACGAAAAAAAGCCAACCTCCTTTATGATATTCGAGATCATCGAAGCGCTCAAGAATACTTTCTTGTGTCAATATTTAAATATCGTTATAAACGGCGAGAATCATTCGAAATGCGGGTCTTTGCAGAGAGTCCTCTTCATTTTTCCGAGTTGCGAAGTTTCCAACACTTTGAGGTTCGTCGAGCCGATAAATATTCGCGGGAAACAAAACAGCTCTTCCCCGATACAGACACTCATATATATTTCGGTATAATATGTGCTATACACCAGTGTGTGTTGGCACAAGTAAAACTCGGGAAAATCCTCGAACGGGAGAGTGTAATGCGAAAACTTCACCGTCGAATCAAAATTATGGGTTCGAGTGGAATAAATTTCCATAATCTCCTCGCGGAGCTTATTAAGCGCTTCAATCGACCGAAAGTTCGATTTTGAATTTCGAATCTAATTTCGGCTTTAGTTCCTATGCAGACGACGCCGCTTCGGGGAAAAATAATTGGCCTGTTACTGCTTTGCCGGGAAAATTCAATATTGACTCGAATGTAATTACGATGATTTCGCGCGGAAATAATAATGAAAATAGTGGCGCGTTAACTCGATCGTTCCCGTTTTAACTTTAACGTATATTTGACTCGAACGCTAACGAATCGCAGTTAAATGAACCGAAACTTTTTGTAACTGGCTTCTTCGTTCTCGGCGATTTCTTTGTAAATTTACTCTATTCGCATAATCGAATATATTCAACGAAAGCTTCCGGAAATTTAAATTTAATGAAATAAAATATTTAAACAACACGTAACCTACTTTTGTTAGGCGAGTTTAAAGCGCGACATATCTGAAAACTTTCAGTGCTGCCTCTTTTAATTTTGTTGTGCCGAACTTAAAACTCCTTTAGTGGCATGAATTATAAATATATCACTACTAATTAAGATTCTCGTGTACGAAATTTTTACTAATTAACATTTCGCACACTACCCTTATACAAAAATTAATCGTAAAATACGGCCACACCTCCGATAGGAAATTTTCACACCACATCACTTCCAACCGATCAGTTTTGAATTTCTCCGAAAAAACCTCCCCATCGAAGGTGTGTCCGGCTGTTTTCCAATAGAGTTTCATATATCACCATGGGGTCAACAGTCTGCTGGCAAAAGCCACACCTAAAACCTCCTCACCTTCGATGGACGAAGACGTCTCAGTCACGTAACCATTTATATAAATTAATCCCTCCTATCTTATCGGGGTCGTCGAATAGTTAAGCTCGACGTCCGTTCGGGAAACGTTAACGCGAATCGACTTTAAAAGTATTGGTTGTTTTCGCTTTTTTTCCTATGTGTTTCCTCGTGTTAGATTTTGGATTGAATTGGTTTTTTTTTTTCAGTTTTGTTTCGGAGAAAAATGTTGAGAATGTTATGTCGAAAGTTGAGATTTAGAAGTTAGATTCGAATGAAACTGAATTGTATTAACCTAAATACATGAAAGTACCGACTTTATGTCTAAACTTATGTGAATTGAGATTTATCGTTAAATATTTTAACTTGTGTTTTTCATATATGACGAAATCGGAAGTCAAGTGGGGTAAGTGACATATTTTTTTAAATAGAGTTGTGTTGAAGTTATTTCTAGATATGTTTATGTATTTGGTGGCAAATAGACATAATATATTTGACAACTGAAAAGCCTAGGGGTACAAGTGATATTTTTGCCTTAATTGAGTTATGTAGAGGAATAGTTTCTATGTACACTCATTTATTTAGTGGCAAAAGGATATAAAAGTATTCGGAACGTGTGCCGAGATATATCATCAAATCACTCGATCTCCTCCTAATACATGTAGATACATGGTCAACTTTGAATTCTTTTTTTTCGAAATCCCCGCAATATCACTTGTACCCCTTAGCCTTTTCAGTCGTCATTTAAAATCAATTTTGAGTTCGTTTTTTGAAAATCATCGCTACGTTACATATCTCACATGACTTCTAATGGCGTCATATCTATAAACAATTTTCCAATTAATTTAATCCATTCTATTTACGTAACAAGTGTAATAGTTGATATTGATATTCAACACATTCTAAAAGAGATGTATGACAGAAAAAAAATCAACATTGACATCATTATTTCGAAACACATCTGAATCGTTAAAACGAATCTCGAACTAAAGCTCGCTACGTAACGATGAAAATTCGACCCAGAAACGAGTTGAAAATCGTCCGTTCGATACTGAACATGGTAAATAATTGGCGCACAACTCTGAAAGCAATTTTCCCCCTTCTGGTTCGAGGGAAAACAGGTCTAAATAACCGTGCACCCCGAGGCATCCTCTAGATTGCGATATCCAACAAATAACCGGTCGCACAACGAGCGGGTATCTTCGAAAAATAGTGGTTCGTCGGATAATGGCGTCGTTTTGCCTTCCCCTTTTTCCGGAACCGGAAAAGTCGCGGCATTCGCTGAAAAACGACTGCTCGGAAGACGGTGGCTTTCCTTTAATTAGAGGCAACGCTGCGAATCTGTGTGTTCTATTCTTGAAACAATTTCCTTTGTGCATTCATTGAATTGTATGATTGCATAAATTCACAATTGATACATATTTTATTAGGTTACTTTGAGTTAACGGTTTTATTATAAGTTGTGTTTTGTTTCTTTTTCCTTTATCAAATTAAGTTAGTTTGAATTGAATGTAGTAATATGACGATTGTTTCCTTTTGAAGAAATGCACTTGCTCTCAACGTGCGAAAATATTAGATTTTATTTTTCAAACAAGCTTCTGTCATCTAGTTTTGTTCGAAATTTTTTGGACATTAAGTTGATTGTGAACTGTTGTGGAATTTATCTCTTTCCTGCCATCGTTTTTAATCCCATTTAAATTCTTGTTATGAATTTCGTTGCATGTGTGGGACATACATAATATCTGCTACGATTGTTTTATGAATGAACACTCTAAAATGTCAAAGTTAAAAAAAATAAATAAATGATTTTGAACCTTTTCAGATATATTCGCTAAAAAGTTTAACTCCAAAAAGATCAGCTTCAGATCAGATCAAAAGAGAGTCTATAAGTGACATACACACATACATACATACACCCATTTTCATTCATATATAAGAATCTGATTATAATATCGGACTATATACATATCAATTAACTATCAAATCAACCCAGTTTAATTAGATCCCAATTAAACTGAGAAAACCTTAGTTCACATTCCGCTAACAAAACCCGACTCGCCTCGCGCATTATGAAAACATCGAGCATCCTTGCGTCCCACAGTACATAGGTACAAGAGCACACACAGCAAACCAATCTATTATGTGAACTCGCACACATTCAGCGAACATTCCACGCTATATTCCGCATCGGCCTGCAATAAATAAAAGTCCACCGAAGTGACAGAAACAGCGACAAGCACAAAAGGTACCACGACGAAGCAGAACGCATCGGCCCCGAACTGCGAGAGTATCATGAATGAAACTGTCATCCAATTCCATTCGGGGCCAGGGCCGGATTTATGCATTATACATTTTCGAGGCCTTTTCCCGGGTTTCTCGACAGTGTCCCGTGGAAATCCCGTGCGAAAATCCCGCTTCTGGGCAATAAAGAGGACGCCGCAGTTAGTCGGATTAAACCCATCGGGATAAACTGAAAATACTGCTGAGCCCATTAACGGCGGTGTTGAAAAATATAATAATCGAATACGGCTCTTTGGGCGCTTAGTGAATTGTGGTTGTAGGCAATTAGTCGGGCTTGGGTGCAAGGAGATTTGGATGTTGCTGGAAAATATAATTTTTGAAGTAATTGAATGTTTTTTCTGTATTCTGCATAGGATTATAGAAACTACATCGAAAATTAACAGCTATGATCAAATAGCTTGAATTTCTGTTAATTAATAAAGGTAGTGATACACAGAAACCTTCTCAGATGTATACACAATAACTACAAGTGATCGATACAAGAATAATAATTCTGAATATTTCAAAAGCAATCGAATGAAAGTTTCAATAAAAAGTACAGTACATACTGATACAAACAAATATTAACTTTTCATATAATATAAAGATGTAGAATTATAATTAAGATAAGATTTTTCAAGTGACAGTTTAAAGAAGATTCCTTTCAGATTCAAAAAGCACTTGGGGGAAGATCGTAGACATATTTCGTTTTAGCAAATAACGTTATCTAAGGTCGTTTCGTGAAATTCATAACGCGTCGAACATCTGGACGCTTGCACGTTAACGATCATTAACGTGCCCCATAAAAATGAATAACTATCGTTGGTTTTCTCAGGTGAGTTCGTTGGTGCTTTCATGATGAGGCTCTCGTTGAAAATTGAACATACGATCTCTAGAATTTTCACATTTATAAGACTTTATGCCTTCGCTTCGTTAGTGGCCTTTCCGATTTATTTCCTTCGGCGAGTTTGATTTTATTCATTTATATTTAATACTTGTATTTTATATAATGTTCGAAGATGAAAATTAGCAAAATGTGAACGTGTCTGCATAAAACGAACGAAGTAACGGCTCGAATTGCGAAAATCGATCTTTCTCAAAGCGTTTCAATTAAGTCTGCATCCGTTGCACATTTTCTAGATTTGAATTAAAAGCGGGAAAATGGCCAGCGAATGTCGGGCTTACTTATGTATCGCGAAATAACACTGCAGCAAAGCGGAGCGAAATTCCACGACCGAAGATACGACGCTTTTTGAATTTGCACAATTTGCAAATAACCGACCCCTCACCGTTTCGTATCTCACCTCTGCGAAATGCAAATGCGAAATTGCACCATCGAGGCCGAATTGCCGTCTCTAATTAGATTTTAGACGATGTGATTCGCTTTGGTAATTTTTAAATTGCTTTATATCGAATGAATTCTAATTTAAATGTGTTGCAGATTCAAAAGAAATATTGAATTCGAATCGTTTTCAATATAGTCGACGTATTTATATATAAATATTGTAAGATCTGTTGTCGAAATTGTGCTGCATGCAATATAAATCATTCGTGTCAGAACGTTTCAACAATAAAATTCGAATTTAAGTCAAGAATTCGCAATGAATTCTTTGCCAGAGTGAAACATCCGTAGTGACGTTTCAATATTGTTTTCTGCTTGAACATATCTCGACAAGATTAAGAAGACGTTTATTCGAAAAGTCAACGGATTACTTTCGAGACGCTCGAATTCTTAAATCAATTCGATTTTTTATTACATTGAAGATATTTTCAAATATGCAGAATCAATATAGATTAAATTCTATATTAATATCTATGTTTGTATGTATGCATGTGTTCTATAGACTCCTTAATGGTCATTTCGAATTGAAAATTTTCAATATTATTTTGTACATATCTAAATAGTTTTTCGGACAATTATATATGGCGAATGGAAAAATCAGGGGATATAAGTTATTTCGAGAAAAATACTCTCAAAGTTGAGCATGTACCTACTTGTATAAGAAGGAAGTCGAGTGATTTGATGATATATCTCCGTACACGTTCCAAGTTCGTTTATATCCTTTTGCCACCAAATATATGAGTGTACATAGAAGTGAATCCTTTACATAACGCAATTTCGGAAAAAATGACACTTGTACCCATTGACCTTTTCAGTCGTCATACAAAACTTTATAATTTTCGGGATATCTTACTTCAATGTTTCACTGGGTAACCTTAGCCGTAGTAAAAATGTGACAAATAATATGCACAGTATATACATAATTATATAGTCTACAATCGACTAGAAATCCCAGAATCTATTTCCACATAAAAATCTCATTTTCCAACCGACGAAAAATTCAACACCTCCCATATAAATCAAACCGAATCGACAGACTCAAACCGTATTTGCATCAAAAACAAAAAAAAACACCCACAACCTAGCCTCGAACAAAAGCCAAAAACGCCCATCCCACCGTCGAAAGACCGAAACCATAACGACTTAGACCGAGCCCCCGCACAACGACGGTATACTCGTACAGCCACCGTGTTATACGGGGGCGGGCAGCATCGGCGGATATGGCGAACATAAATCTGCAGGAAGTCTGTAACATCGCGCAGGCTGTAAATCTATCTTCTCCCCCGTGATTTTGCGCCGGACAACCCCGGTTCGGTGTTAGGGGTGCCACCCCTGGTCCGGCCCTGGACGTCTGTATGGCTTTGCTGGGGTGTTTATGAAGTATTGTCGCATATGGTGGTCGGAAAAATTGCTGGGGTGTGCCGTTCTGTGCCGGCTCTGGATGTTCTAGGGGATGGTGATTAAATGGTATTAATTGGTTCGGGGGTGGTTTTGGTCGTTGTCTGGTTTCGTTCGATTGATGCGTTGTGTTGCAATGGTGTTTTATTTTTTTTTTTTTTTTGTTAAATTAAGAAATTATTTTAGTGAAGATTAAGTAATATGAGTAGTGGATGTAATCAGATGAAAGAAGAACTCTTGCTTTCTTTTTTTTTTTCTCTCAACAGGCCCAGGGGCCCAATTTCACATCAATCAATATTCGCCATTATGGCAAAGACTACTCCGAAGAGTAAATTTGGCAAGACTACTCCGAAGAGTAAATTATAGTGTACATACATAGATGTCACTTAATAATTCGAATTACTCGAAAAAATATGAGGTGTAGGTGATGATCATTTGCGGAGCCGTTTCGTAAAGCGTTAAATTAACACTTTTTTCGAATCAAATGAATCCAAACATTCGAAAGAAACGACCGTGTCTCCATATCAATTTTTATCAATTAAGAAAAACTACATTTTGACACTCGCCAAGATAGGACTCGAACTCACGCATCCCAAGTATGCTGAATCGACACGGCATGCACAAACGCTTTATACCGCTGCGCTATCGGCTGGCTATACATTTAATATCTTTAAATCAATATAAAGCAGCAATTAGGGCAATTGATGAAAGAAAGATGCCATTAAATAATATCGTAGGATTTCCCAAGGGTGTTTTAGTTTTTTTTTATAAAATATTAAATTATCCCCTTTATCGAATTAAAAATTGTATATGACGACTGAAAAGGCCAAGGGGTGCAAGCGACTTAGCGGTGATTTCGAGAAAAGCGCGTTCAAAGTTGACCATGTATTAGGAGGAGGTCGACTGATTTAATGATATATTATTATATATTGAGGCACACGTTCCGAATTCTTTTATATCCTTTTGCCACCAAATAAATGAGCGTGCATAGAATCAATTTCTGTACATAAATCAATTTCGGCGAAAATATCACTTGTACCCTTTGGCCTTTTCAATCGTCATTTAATATCTCTAATTCAATAAAAAGCCTCAATTATGACAATGGATGAACGATAGATGCCATTAAATTAATATCGAAGGAATTCCCAAAGGTATTTTAGATTTTTTTAGAAAATAGTGAATTATCTCGTTTTCAAATTAAAAATTGTAATTGAACCTCCATATCAATAAATAATAATAATAATAAAATAGATGATTCTCACTATGTTCTATATATTATAATAGAACTCGTATCCAACATCATATGAATATTGAGCTCGATATAGTATGCAAAAATGGATTAATTTAATTTCGTTGAGTTTTTTAAATTATAATATTAAAAGATTTGTGTGTATATTTCTACATTACCGAACTCCATACAAGCTTCGATTTGAATAAAAAGTAAATTAAACATCCGAAGCGAGCTTTCGATTCTAGTTTAAAAAGCACTATGGCGAATTGTGCCAAGTTCTCTCGTTCGCAAGAAAACAGTTGATTTCCCATGACAATACTCAGCAATGTCACATCGAATTCATACACATTATCTATCCAATCACATAATATACCTACCGACTACGTACATTTCCAAAAACGTTTCGGAAACACCTCGTTTGAGACTCCCTTCAGACAGCGCGAAAGACTTGTGTAACGAAACGCAATTTCACTACACAATTTTCGCATTAGTAATACAACTCTAGATATGAAAATACTATTTTTTTAATATCAAAGCATGTTTAACTTTCCGATAAACAAATAAAATTGTACCTAGAAGCGAAAAATAAACGATTTTCTCCAGAGAATAGTAGTACGAGCGTTGCATTTGCGAAGCGCAAACAGCGTTTGCATCCTACCGCTGCATAAAGGCTAATCCCCTTTATGGTTTGCCCAAGTGATTACTCGTTACTCAGTTTACACACGTACACATTATACACGTAAGCACACCAGATTATATAGGCAGGTTACAAATTACGACTAGGGCTAAGGCTGTGCTCTGTTTGAGCTGCTCTTCTCTTACGTGAGCCCAATCAACGGGTGTTCACCGATTGGCGAAATTATATTTTGTATTATTTGTATTTGTGATTTAAAAGATACGTATCTATCATTTGTGAAGTGTTTATGTTCTGAAAATTTAATTTTAAATGTTTTGATTTATTAAAAACTGTCCACTTAATCCATTACGAATGATATTTTAATTCAAATTATTACACATATGAATATGTACACAAACAGCTGAATGTTTATACCCACGAAAATAGTGAATATTGAATAAAACCGAACTATGATTTTACTTAAAAAAAAATAATCAATAAAACCTTTTAGAGACCTCAAGCAAATACTTTGCCCATTTACTGTGTTATTCGAAATTTTCTAATTTCGCAGGGGGCTAACTTTTCTATAGTCATTAATGTATCGGTTTATCTTTGATATCATTATTTTATTGATTTATTAAATTTTCAATGGGTTTTCTCTAATCGATATAAAAATTTGATATAACTCTTTAAATTTGAGATAATGAATTCAAATGAATAATCTTTTCAAAATGTTTTTCAACTCATATGAATATTTTGTGAAAAGATGCAAATATATTTGCAAAAAGCCAATTTATTCTCAATGAATATAATTTATATACTAAGAATATAATTAAAAACCGACCCAAATAAAAACGAATCCCATTCAAAAGACACAAGAGCCTTTCGAAAGGCATCTTTTCACCGATCGAAACGACATTTCAACCGAAAGATCTCAATCAATCGAACTTCCAAACGATCGTCGAACTCTCGAGCACGAAACGATCAATTACCTACGCACATTTTGGAATCTATTCGATGAAAAAAATATGCACCTTATATATGTATTTTTCGGGGGTTATTTGACGTGCTCACGCGCTATTTGCCGCCAGCGAGGTTAGTTAAATAAATTGCGACGTCTACGAGACATTCGGGCTCGTTTGGCGTCGTTATTCGGCCTATTGAGCCGGATATCATTCGATGATTGTCGTACGGTTGGGTTTTCGATGTGGGATGTGGGAGCAGCCACACCAAATTGTATCGAAGAGGATTCTTTTTTTCTTGCCGTTCGTCAATCGAGCTCCCCTTGATGTGATGCGGGCTGAAGAAACGACGCCGAAGAAAAAAATCGGACTTCTGTATAGTACGGGCGAAATTTTTCGAATTCGATTGAATTTGGGAATATTTGATGTTTTCGTACTAATTGAGTAATTAATTTTAAAGAAATTAAAAGAAAATTGTATATATTAGGTGATGTTGTGTGTGTGTGAGCTAGAGGCGAGGACCAAGTTTTCCGAAAGCAGCGAAACAACAGAGGAAATTTATGAATTTTCGTCGAGTCTTCGCACATTTTCGGTTTTCTTTTCGGGTGAAAATCCTTTTTCTTTTCGTCCGTCTGCTTTGGCATGCAAAACATCCCATTTCTTGTTTTATGCGACACACCAATAAACGACGGGTTTTGTCTATCGTAACGATGTATAAAAAAATTGAAACACACGACCGACGACAAAGGGACGCCTCTGTATTTTTTTCCCTTCATATATTTTTTTTTCCGTCATACTTTCGTTCTTATGTGGAAATATTTATAAATATGCGGGCGCAGTGAAAAAATTTAGTTTCGCTGCGAAAGTTTTCCAATATATCATACACGAGTTCCGCAAGAATCATTGGATATTTTCGTAAATACATTCGTTTGATTTATTCAAGGAAATTCGTTTCATTTATTTCAAAAATTGTAAAATATTATTTATGAATGGAAAACATCTGAATGTTTAATAATAAATAAACGTTGAAGAAAATCTTCATACTTTTATTAGTTTTCATCTATCTATACATCACATTTATACAATTGGAACTGAATTCATTTCTCCAAACTCTTAACTTTTGTTAGTTACTAATGAATTCCTTTCATTTCGAATACAAATTGAAAAAACATAAAGAAATGTAACCCTTCTGAAATTTTCCGTGCAGAATGAAAAACCTTCCCACGCAGCTCTTGCCGCGCGTTAATTAACAATCGCCGAACTTCCGAAGAAAAGCACCTAACTATGGACCGAAATCGATTCATCTAGCACCTGTAAAAAATATATAGGCTATAATATTATATACATTAAGGCATTTTCGCCAAGAGCGAAGACTAATGGAGCCACGGTCACGTCGCGGCTCCCCTTCGTTTAATGGGAACGCCGTTATTTCGGCAACTTTGTTCGGACAGTTGCCGACTGGGTGCTAAATAAAAACAATTTCCGCAAGAGAATCTGCCACCTTCGAAAAATGGAGGCTTTGCACGCTAATTACTCCGCATTTCGATGACCGTTAATGGGATTTTACTCCGGGAGCCCGGTGCTAATGAAGCGCCAGGTGAACGAATTGTGCTGAAAAACAAAATTGTTATATTGTACATTTAAAGAGTACGAATTTCTAGCCTATTGAGTATCATTGGAAAATATAGCAATTATAAGTTCATAATTGAAAATTTTCGTTTAATAAGATAAATGCTCACACTTCGATTATTAATTTTAACTTAATTTCGGGAAAATTAAATGTAAGTACACATAGACACGAAATAATGGAGAAGAACGATTATACAATTTTCGATAATTTTCCAGTTATTTTGAGATCGATTTTTTATGTAAATGTTTCGTTGATTAATTAATTGGCGAGTTAATGTACCGCTTAACACTTAGAATCATAGATTAGACCTTCATATAAGTTAACTTTTTTTTCTAAAGTTTGACAGCTATGGGTGTAAAAGTGTTGATGTCAACATACAATTATTTTAGAAAAAAATCCAGGTTTACTAACATGAGAATTACTAAAGAGTAAAAAGATCGGTCCATATGGTGATAAAACCATTGTTGCCTTTATCTTTTCATCTACTTGTATTCATAATTCAAATCGATTCATTTGAGATATTTTCTGCTAGTGCACCTAAAAATATATCTACTTAACTTCACTACGTAAAATATGAAAAATTATTGAAAATTGCATTTATATTATTCAGCAAAATTTCATACCTATACATGCACTACATATCAATCACGCTTCATCGAAACTAATAACCGGGTCACATACACTACATATCAATACAAAAATCGTTACATTCCAATCGAGCTATTAATACTGTACTATAATTTTTATTAAAACTGTTGCATAAAATCCCAAGCTATCATCGAATTCGATCGAAACTCCCCGGCTAGGAACCGCTATTCGATTCCAGCGAACCATCGTCCATATTTCACTTAGGCACCCGGTACTTTCGCGATTCGCCCAGGTCGAGTGGCAAGTTTCGAAGTCTAGAGAGAGAGCAAGTTAGTCGCGGACGTGCACCTAAGAAATGGAAACCGGAACAAACTTTTGAACTTTCGACTGATGTATTGCTCGACCGAGTCGAGTGCGCGCACCTTGAATTATGGCGGAGAAAACCTACGTTTTATTTCTCCGTGCACATCTGACTGCCTTCGAATTGGCTGCGAGGCTTCGGATTCTGTGATTCTAGTGCTCGTTCTACATCTGAGTGCTTTTTTGTGTGTGTATGTATGTTGAGGTTATGTTGTACGTGGTACTTAATGAGAGACTTGTGGTGGAGTGGTTTTATATTGGATGTCTGTCGGGATTGAATGAAATTGATTTATTTTTTTTTAAATTGAAAAGGTTTTATGAATATGAATATGTATGCATTTGTGTACTCATGTACATACATATAATATTCAAATATTAATCTCAATTAATGAAAAACTGTTTGTTGACCTATTGATCATATTTTTTTATAATATTTGAAAACAGATATGAAAATGTTGTATTGGAAAATAACAAAATTTAACTATACAAAACTTCGCTGGAATAGATCAGGCTATACTTAACTAGGATAAGTAAAGTTAGCTCAACGAAAACTAAAATAATAGTCGAGTTTCTTAGGTACTTACATAAAATAGTTTCCTTAGAATTTTGTGAAGACCTCAAAAGCATCACACTTTCGGAAAATCAGCAGAATGAACAGTTAAAATAAACAACGCTTCCATTTGTTTCAACATTGATTTTCTTAATAAATATCAACTGCAATTCGACTGCATTATTAAAATTTTAACAAATAACTGAACTTGAATAAACGAATTCAACTATGAATCGAACAAAATAAACATGTTATGAGTATATAGTACCCAAATAGTACCCAAAATCATTACAATCGAATACGACAAATACAAAAAAGCATCACCTTAACATAGAACACACCTCGAACATTACATTCTAACAAACAAACACACTTTTAAGGCAATAAACAACCCTTCTAAATATATCTATAAAAGTCGCAAATAACTAAAAAAACACATCGTCGACAATCGGCTCTGTTCGGGACAGATTTAGGGCGGATCTTGGACGCCCACTTTCGCGTCCCGAATCCGAATCCGAATCCGAAATTCGGAGACTTTCCGGCGAAAAGTCGAATCTGGGCTACTTCCGGTGGCCAGTAAAAGCCTTCGGCGCGAGTTTCGAAAGCTCGTTTGTAATTGTTGGAGAGACTCGCGCAAACCGCAAACGAACAACTTCGGATCGACCGGCGATGTGAACAATCGGATCTCTATGGGCGATGGAGTGACTTGAAAATTTAGCCGATTTCGAGTTGGTTATTAGAATCTATGATTTTTTTAGTCACATTTATATAATTTAATTATTTCGAGTAGACTTTCAATTCGGAATCGAATTTATGTTATATGCAGTATCAGATTATTCGTTAAGATTTTTTTTATTGATTCAATTCGAATTAATATCAATATTGAAATTTGATTCAATATAATATTTAGATATTCAGTAAAATATCCAATGATGAAAATCTCGAATTGTTTCAACATGAATAATTCATATAGATAAAAATTCTATTCAAATTCGATTTTAGTTCAGCACGAACTTTAAATAAATTTTCAACTCTGGCTTATTTCATACAAATTAAAAGTTCACGTAATACGATCGCAGATACGAAACAAAAAGTTTCTCGAGTGTATCAAACACGAGATAAACATTATTATAAAATTCCAGATATTATTCCATCATCACAACACAAACTCGCACACGAAAACAAAAACATTACACAAAAAAAACACTCACTCCTCAAACGAACACTTCAACATCGAAATTTGCACATTTCAAATTAAAAAAAAAATATATACACTAGATACGCATCGGAATCGCGCCTGTGATAAAACAAAAATATTCGCTTTTCCCGCTCTTTTTTTTCCACCCGCCATCACAAGATACAAGTGTACGAACTGGGTGTTACATTTCAATAAATATTTATAAGCGTAATATCCACGCTGTAAACTCGAATTTACATATATATTAATGGCAGGACACGTTCCGGGGTCCAAAACGAGGGGGTGGGCGGAAAGGAACGTCTCAATTTTTATTCATTCGAATATTTTTCCATAAGAGTGCGATTTAATGGCGCCGTGCCGGGATTTTCCGGTTTCGTGGTCCTCCGGAGTTCTTCGGATAAAGTGAGAGAGAATAAAAATGGTGCCTCTTTGCATGCTTCGTGTTTTCGGGTGTTGTTGCTGTTGTGTTTGGACCCGTTGGTACGTGAGGGATGTAGTTTCTTAGAAGATGTGCAGAAAGCGGATGTATTGCAAAGCGGTTAAGTCTTGCGTTAAAGTGAAGGATTTTTGTATGTTGATTTGTATTCGGGTTTGTTTTTGGGTATTTTCGATAGAAAATTATATAAAGGAAAAGTGTGATTTTTCGATTTAAGGTCGGTCTATACTACTCCTATTGACTAACCATAGAGTTACAGTCAGTCGATCAACTAGGAACTTGATTAGTCGATTGATTGATCAATCAACTAATCAAGTTCTGAAAACTGATTGATCGATCAATTTAACTTGGTTAGTTAAAGAAAGCAGTGAAATGACTGATCCTTAATTCATATCTTACAACAATCATAGAAACCAACCAGAGGTTGAGGATAGTGTTAAAAGATTTACACAACTAAAAATCATATGATTGAAAGAAAAACCACTTAGAAAAAATAAAAATTTTCGATCGTCATTAAATCTCATTATATAATACTGAGTCAGTATGCTAATATATTTTAGCTGAAATTTATCTAGAAAATGTGTTTCGTTATTAAAGTAATTAATTTTCCACCACACTAAACAGAATTGAGAGTGTGAAGGCGTTAGATGGATTTTCTAAATATTTTTAGAAAAAGTAATTACGTAATTAATTTATGTATGAATAAATCACATATACAAGTCTATTAATGAGAATAAATGTAATGAAACTAGTAAAAAAAGAAGTTTTTTTATGAAAATTAATGCAAACAACTATTAATATTACTTTCACGATCTGTTGCGAAACTAAAGTTGAAATAATACAATAAATAACGATTTATCATTTCAAAATAACTGAGAGAATTTCAAATAATGTCCAATCGAAAACATTAGTCATGACAAAATGCGAACTTTCAGCGATATTTGGAAACTGTCAAAATACGAAACACGAAAACTACATACAATAGTCGCGCTCACATATCGCAAAAGGAGTCTGACAGTTAAGTGAATTATCCGTTCCAGTCGGACGTTATTGAGTTTTCAACGTTAGCTACCCACTCGAGATCAAATCGTAGATTTTTCTCGCTCTTATTATTTTTTTCGGGCAAATAATATTTTCCGTCTTCTTAGAAGTGCACACACATACATACACTTCCATCGAACTCATGGGGTGAAAACGTGAAAATTTCGCCAAACAGAGCGCGATACACGGAGAAGGGTTTATTTTGATTTTTTTTTACGTCGCTCGGACGTTACGATATAATCTAATATAATACGAAAGTCGTGTCCTCTTTTTGCTGTTGACGAAAGCATAAAGAGAACAGTCGAGCGCATTTCCACCGTCGTGGAAAACACTTCATCAATCATCCGCAATGGATACGCCGTGTCGCCTGTACGCTTTTTCAGCTTTTGCTCTCTTATGATTTTTTTTTTGACTTTGTTTATACAACAGAATTTCGAATATTGACGAAATATTCTCCAACACTATATAAAATGAAAAAAAAAATTTTTTTTTCAACAAAAATTCTTTACATCAACAATGCACCTGAACATGTTTTCAATCATGCATCATAGACAAACAAGAAACGATACGATTTTTTTTTCATACATATGTATATTCAGAAAAAAATGACATTCTTCTTATAAAATACGACGACCCAAAGCAAATAAATTCGATGCGAAAAAAAAATGATTCGTTCGAGAAAAATTTACACCCGAATAAAGCGGCACCTAGAGCCGTGTACGCACATGCACGTGCGAGGGGGGGAGTGC
Organism: Cheumatopsyche charites; assembly: GCA_024721215.1. Classification (NCBI taxonomy): domain Eukaryota; kingdom Metazoa; phylum Arthropoda; class Insecta; order Trichoptera; family Hydropsychidae; genus Cheumatopsyche; species Cheumatopsyche charites. The sequence goes on from CM045578.1 coordinate 8,576,552, forward strand.
GCAGTCGTTTAGCCATAAAACGATTTTCCATAAAACGAGCGATTGTAGATTACGACCCCGTTCACCCTTTCGTCCTGTGCAAACGTTGTTCGAACTTTTTCATCTCGTTTTATCACTCAAGAACGACATCCATGGCTGAAAAAACGAGGCGCATCAGTGCCCGACACCCACTTTCCTCCGGCGAAAGATGAACGCAGGATCAAAAGTCGCAATATCTTCCTACAGGAGTTTATAAGATTATTTTTTTATATAAAATTATGTAGGCGAAGCGAAATTTGATGCTATCTTTGTAGATTCTACGTTTGCAATATGAAAAATATGCATATGTATATAGGTAGATATTATTGCAGAGATAGTTGGATACGAAATTGATAACAAAAATTAAAGAAGAGTTAATCATCAGATTCGGTTAAAGAGAAGATTATACTGTAATGGAATCAATTGTCATAAACATTTATCATTAAGTAAAAAGTTTTCATAATAAATTGCATCAATGTATGCGTTCTCTATTACGAGTATAACAGTGTGGTGAGTTAATTTTCTTTAATTTTGAAATATTCAAATCCGACTATTAAAATTGTACGTTAGTAATTATGTAGTTAGAAATAATAGTTATCGAATTCGATACTAAAAAAAACTTTAACATGCTGCTAAGCAGCTCAACATATGATTGAAAGATCGGGTCTTAATGTTCTGAGTTTTAATTTATCTATATTATAAATACGCTAACGATGCTTGAAATTTTCAGACTCGACTCGGGAATCGAACCCGCGCCTGCAGATTATTAACCAACCGCTCACGCTCTGAGCCACGGATCGTAATTATGGAACTGCATCGTTTTACATATTTAACACGTAAAATCTTTTTTTTATTTCACACATAGATGGCAATACGAAATTTTATAAAATTCCGAACTATTTTGATACACATGCGCCTACTGCTAGTTAAGTTTAAATTCCGTTGAAAACATATGACGACTGAAAAGGTCAAAGGGTACAAGTGACGAATTGGCCGAAATTGAGTTATTTACAGAAATCGCTTCAATGTACGCTCATGTATTCGGTGGCAAAAGTATGTAAACAAATTTGGAACATGTACCGAGACATATCATCAAATCACTCGACCTTCTCCTAATACATGTAGGTACATGTTCAACTTTGAGTGCTATTTTCTCGAAATCAGCACAAATTCACTTGTACCCCTTGGCCTATTCAGTCGTCATATATTCGAATCTATAAAATTTTCAATGCTTCAAATATGTATTTGAACCTAAAAAAAATATTGATTTTTTTTTCAATGTTGCAACTCACATACATAAGTATATTAAAGTCATAGTTACGGACAAATTTATTTCATTAAAAATACAAAATTCAAACAATCCGAAAAACAAACCAACCAAAAAACCCAAATCACCCAAAACAACCCGAGAAAAACCCGCCAATTTTTCAATACGAATTAAAGCACCCGATTTAAATCCCTCCAAACCCCCATAAACACATACAAACCCGCAGATCCTCAGGATCGGATGCAGCCTCATTCGAAGTATTCAAATCGTCGCATTTAAATAAAGTCGAGCCCGTGAATTAATCCGGGTCCCCCTTGCGCGAGGGTCGCGACCCTTCGCGACCTCATGCTGCAGACCCATCTGGTCATCCGACGATGGCGACTTATTTGACTTCTTGTGCGTGTCACGTTTTCAATGCGCCCTCGGGAGCTTCGGATGGGGGTGCAATTAGGTAAATTTTGGAAGTTGCACAAATTCGGATTTAAATGTAATTTGTGAGAGAGTACATACGGGGATAAATATGCGTCCCGTTTTAGCCGGGACAGTCCCGTTTTTATCGAGTCGAACGTTTCGAATGTACGATTTTACTTTGAAATCATGTATCGATACAATATATTCAAATATTTTTTGAAAATTCGATATTGAAATGTTTCATTTGTTTTGAATTTTTTTCAGTTTATATCAATAACCGTGGAAGAAAAAATCATTTACTTGGAATTCGGCGAATTCTCAAAACCCTCGTTGCTTTGTAGTTGGACTGTAGTTTTCTATGAAATGCATTTGCACATCGCTGATTCTTCGTGGAAACACTGAAGCACTTTCATATTATAGCACTTTGTATAAAATCATAACACATTTCGCATTTTTATTATGTTTAAGTATATTACGCGCCATTTGTATTATCTATCATGTATTTTGATTATATTAAATGCAATTTTAATGCATATTGAGATAAAATCTAAATATTAAATAACAAATAAAGGTTTTTGAAATAGCGAGAAAAATTTACCGTCGATACATTGAAATTGAAATCGCTAACTGATAAAACAAAAGATAGAACGCGTATTAAATTCAAATTATTTTCAAAATTTTAAATTGATGATGAAAACTATAAATTGATACTCGGAACACTTAAATTACAAAAATATCAAAAGCGTCACATTATTTTCAATTGCACTTGAGGCATTTAATATTATGATGATTAAGCTTAAGGAAATCATTATATTTATGAAACATACAATTTTTTTGAAATCGATTTTTTGACAAGTATCGCAAATAGAAGGTCGCCATGGCATCGATTTTAAAATAGCACCGCTATGGGACAACTTTCCGCCATATAAATTTCCCATCCCCATACCAAGGGTGAAATGAAAAAGAAAAAAAGATAGAGAGACACAGAGGAGCGTGCGTATATTTGCATTTAAATAGATTTTTTTTTTCAAACGACGTGCAAAGAAAAAAATCAATGGTACAAAGCGAATTCAATTTCGCTTTCTTTTGCGATTTCGCTTTCTTTATTTCACTCCGCGAGTCTATCGTATCTTAAGCCGGGAATAATGCGAATCTTATATGATTTTTTCCGACCGGTTCTTTCTATTTTTTTTTTTATATATAATATTATTTCGTTTCATTCGTGTGCGTCCTTTATATCCTTTTCGGTCCTCATCCAGAGGGTTATCCGAAATGACAAGGGTTGAAGAACGACTGGATGGATATAGACGTCTCCGGCATTAGCGAAAAAACGTCAACGGTGTAATTTGACGGGGGAAATTCGCTCGTATGCACGTTTCCATTATAATATAATACACACTTGATCGTGGAGAAATTCGCGTGTAATACGCGCTTTATATTAATGCGTTTTATTGCGTGGGATATTTTCATTCTTGGGCGAGATCAAGCCGAACGAACGGCAGTAAACGTCGATTCCGTATATATCTATTACATAGTAATTAATTAATTAAAAAACATATTTATCGATAAAAATCGTTCCAATATTCAAGTAATTTTTTTTTCATAATTTTGAGTTAAATGTTTCGAATATTGAATCATAATAAGTCGAATAGTGGAACCTCGCTTAGCAAGCATCTCGCATATGAACAGTTTTCACAACGAGTAAATTTAAATTGAAAAAATGACTCGTTTGACGAGTAGTATTTCATAAAACGACTGAAAAGGCTAAGGGGTACAAGTGAAATTTTTACCGAAATTGAGTTACGTACAGAAATTGCATCTATGTACGCTCATATATTTGGTGACAAAAGGATATAAACGAACTTGAAACGCGTACCGAAATATATCATCAAATCACTCGACCTCCTCCTAATACATGTAAGTACATTCAAAACTTTGAGCGCACTTTTTTCGAAACCACCGCTAAGTCACTTGTACCAATTGGTCTTTTGAGTCGTCGTATATCAATTGATAAAGAGGAATACATAGTGACGTCGTATGCAGTTAGTAATCTCAGTTTTTCGTAATTTAAAAAATATTGTTTCATTTGATCAGAGTCCCGCATTTGCAGTAATAATCAGAAACAAATGCGAGTGTTTTCCATTTCAATTTGAATAGTTTTTTCGTAACATTTCATGAAAAATAATCGAATCGAAAAAAAAAACTTAAATATTTATTTTTGATACTAGAAACCCTCCAATTCAATCACAAAAGATTCTTCCAGCTTACGTTTTTCATACAGAATTTTCTCGTACAACAACAACAACTCATCTCAAGTGAAACATCACCTCGAGACTATTGCGCGTCCCACAATTTAGAAACCGCCGACATAGTATTATTGAAGACGCTGTATTCCCTCGGGATCCGAAAGGATATTGCTCTGTGGCGAACACAATTCCGAGCACATCGACAAATGATAAACGTTAAATCTCTCTGTAAAACGCGCTCATCTCGAAGCATCTCCGAAGCCTTGAGGATTTAAAGTTTGACTTTGGACGTGTTTGCTTTCAATCTCGTACAAAATACTTGGCTATCTGTCTGGAAACACGATAGTTGAATTTCTCCTTGCAGAGCGCGTTTGCTTATTCATGGTGCATGTATTTTGATGTTTCGGACCGTAAAATATGCATTCCTATGGAAATCTTATCTGAACGTACGTATTTCGTGCACGCGAATATATAGTCATATTCATAAATATTTTATGAAGATGGTAATCGAAATGGAGCTTTTTGTTTTGTGAATTTCAATACTGTTCAAGATGGAGATGTGTAGTTTTGCAAACTAGCTGCAACAACTTTATGATTGAAATTATAATGAGAATGTTGAAAATACTCAATTTTGAATAAAAATCTAGAATATTAAATATATTCCTTCCTATTTTCAAATTATTTTTATTAAATAGAAATCATGAAGCTTTCGAAATTCCGATTTATTCTTATTTGACTACCGATATAATCCTATATTAATAATAATTTGTCGATATTCAATACAAAAATTGAATTCATCAAAGTAATTTTTTGAAACATTTTTTTATTTACTTACAATTTATATTGATTTGGAATGTAGTTGGCCTGATTAAGGACGACATCATTGCCTTTATGTAAAGTAAAAATGCTTCATGATATGAAAATTTACACCGTTCCTCAAAAATCTCGGTAAATGTTAATAATACCATTGGGAAGATACTCGACTGGTTAAAATAGGTTAGATTACGTTTATTATATTTTCATATAAGATTAAATTGAAGTATGTTTTAGCTTTAATGACGATACAAAAGGCCAGGGGGTACAAGTGACATTTTTGCCGAAATTGAGTTATGCACAGAAATCACTTCTATGCACTTTCATTTAGTTGGTGACAAAAGGATATAAACGAACTCAAAACGTGTGCCTCGATATATCATCAAATCACTCAACCTCCTCCTAATACATGGTCAACTTTGAACGCGCTTTTCTCGAAATCACTTGTACCCCTTGACCTTTTCAGCCGTCAAATTACATCGACTATCCCGCCGATAATACGATGCAAAAGCACCAAAGTACTCAAAATGCAACGAAATCCCCTACAGACAGCCCTAAAATCGGGATCGCGCATGCGAAACGGGACCGTGCCCTAATGAGCCCCTTTCCCGGGCTCCCCAGGGGTGTATTCCACCTCCGACTACAACACTGGACCCACAATCACCGAACGGGGAGCCGTTTGTTTGCGCCCCTGGCGCCAATACGCCGCAGGCCGAATAATTGACTCGATACGCTGTCCCGGGAAGCGTCCCGCGGGATCCGGGACGGGACGGAGCGGGACCGCGTGCATGAATTTCCCGTTCGCTCCCAATTTTGGGATGAGATGTTGTCTGGGCGGTGGTTCTGTGTGAAGTTTGAGGAGTTTTTGGCTGTTTTTATAGGTTTTTGTAATGTATGATTTTGTATTTGTTCCAGGAAATTGGCTGTGGAAAATGTGGGTAATACTAACAGCTGAAATTTTTGATGATTTGAATCGGAGATATTAAGTCACGAATCAATAGATGTGAATTTATCCGATATTTTACCTTTGAAATTATAAAGTGTAAACTTGTAGATTCTCATTAAATACATATATGATAAAATATATTTTATTTAATATCATATATCAAATCTATATGGCGCCACAAATATCACAATTCGTTAAAATGTATGATGAATGCGTTTAGTTGGAAGTTATTTATATAGATGTCGCTATTAATATTATTTTTTTTCTATTAAACATACAATGTATTTTTATATTGAAAATCACGTTCAAGTACTAAAACGAAGTTATCACATGAATCATAACTGATATTGAACAGATTATCTTTAAAAATAAATCAAAATTTAAAATGGCTTTACATGTTTGTCAAATGCAACAAGATAAAACAACATGACACATACATAAATATATTTTTTTTAATAATGATTAATACATTATTCATGTATTTGACATTCATAAAGATAAATTAAATTGAAAAATATATAATATCAAAACACCACAACAGCCGAATCTAAGCAAGAGAATTCATGCTAACAAGAGAGGAAGGGTTTTCCACGAGAGCCCCTCGACGACTAATTCATCCCTTAAGCTGTTATCCAGGTCCCGTTCGGGGCCTGGTGTCGACATGTTGGTCCCGAGGCCCTCTAACCCAACTCCAACCCAACCCCAACCCTGACTCCGACTACCATATGACTCCGGATTCCTGCCTCCAATAAATCTGCCTTCGACCGAGCCAACTTAACGTCTCCAGAACGAGGAAAGTTCGACGGCTAACGGAAAAAATATCCACCCCTAATAATAACGAAGTGCTCTATCGTACCCCGAGACGTGTTGCGTTATTGTTACCGTGAAGTTCGCTTACGGTCGAACGAACTGTTACTTTGTACGTAGAGGTGTTGCGAATGTACGACTGCTAAGCCCGCGGGTAATAATCGGGAATTTATTTTCGAAATGTGGTCGTTTGTTATGCTTAGATCGGTTCAGTTGTGATTTACGGTAGTTTCTGGAATATTCGTACGTTTTTCGGTGAATAGTTTCGCACTGATATGGCGAGTCATACGTTTGAATAAATTATGAGATTTATCTTTTTTGTGGAATTCACATATTAGTCGGCACTTTAATGTAATTGCTTTGGATATTTAAGAGATAAAAGTTCATTTTTACAGAGGTTATAGTACGAGTGTGAGCACTAAAAAAAAACCAATGCTTTAATGAATAAAATTTTCAGTTGATTAAGTACGTGTATGTCATTGAGTTCTTTAGAACCGATTTTCTCACTTAACCAATTTATATTTTGCTTTTTTTATAAAGTTTGATAGTTGTCATGATGCATTCGCGAACTCAAGGAGTTAAATTTAATTAAAAGAAAAACGCTAGATAAGTTAACTAACATGAGAGTTACTATCGAGTGAAAATTCGATCTTTTAGAAAGTCGAGCCATGAAAGCCGCCGAAAATCGAAAAAAAAATTTGCTCGTTTCTTACAACACAAATTTTCCATACATAGAAAAATTTCACGATTTTTAAGAAAATCCTAAAAAATTCAAAATTCAAACATAAATAACCAACTATATCGACTATATATAATATACTGAAATCGAATATTTTTCATAGAATTCATTTGAGCTATAATATCAATCTAGCTCTAGACGACATGCAATTTTTATATGATGATTAATAAGTAATTGATCACCAAAATGGATACTGAGGGAAGTCGCCAAATATTGACAAGACCGATGGGGTTGTTGCGGTGCGTGTTTGAGTTTTTAATTAAAAACCGTCGTTTTCGCAAACGTTGATTTGTTGCCAATGTCGGCAACGAGGCGCTAATAAGAAGCCCACCGAGCAATCGTTCGAAACGAGGAAGGAAAATAAGGAGGAGAAGCAAATACAGGAAAATTCAATTCAATTCCGCTATAAATTAAGAGCGGTTTTAAAGCAAAGGGGACGTTCGAGTGAAGCCCGAGAAACAAAATTGAACCCGCTTCTCGTGCGCGTTTAATTGAAATTTTAAGACGCAATAATTGCACGGGAAAACAAACGCTCCTTTCGTGAAAAATCGAACGAGAGAATTCTAGCCAACTTAATATTCGTTTTGCTTTTATAATTAAAAAAAGGATAGGTACTATTCCTTTATTTTTTTCAAATTTTCGTTTGAAAAGTTTGCCGTTCTGCTACCTTAGGTGGCAATCAATCGAATGTTCGATCTTGATTGGCACTGTCGGATTTTTAATTAACGTCGAAAATTTTTATAATTGGACGTTATTCTTTCGACAGAAAGATCTTATTAAGCAAAAAAAAAATCGCATCAATTTATTTTTATAATAAGCAGTTAAAATTTTCAAATTTGAATGAGTCTAATTTTATAAGTAGTTTCCGAAAAAATATGCTGAAATTGTTATTCGTTTTAATGAAAATTTCTTATAGATTCCGAACATTACGTAATTCGATATCGAAAAAATTTAATAAAACTTGGTAAAAATACCAGTATATATTCAGCTTTCGGGACAAATTTATGAGCGGGCAATATGAGCTAGCGCAGATGCTAATGCCGTTTATCAGGTGTTGCCAGAAGCCAATTTCACCTGAATCCTAATGACTCTTGCAGGTGCTTTCGACGACCAAGAGTTTTATTCCTTCGGGTCAGGGGCGGTCAACTTTACGAGCGAGCCCTTAACGACCCCTGCACTGGCGATTCTAATAGTAGAAACCGCAATAAGATTCAAATGCCAGACTGTTATCTCAAAAATTTACTATGAAGAATTTTAGATGGTCTACGTATGAATATGAAAATGAGCCAAAGGTTAATTCAATCATATGCTTCGTGAGTAATATTCGATCGAACGATCGATATCGATATATTTTTTCGATAATATACTCGAAAATTGACAGTTAATTATAGCTACATTACTGAATCTACTGATAAACTATTTACCAATGCTGAATCATTCCAGTGAATCAATTGTTGCAAAATTGTACTTAGGGTCGATCTTTTCACTATACTTAAACTATAACTTACAATTAGCTAGCATTTTTTTCTGTTGAGTTCGTGAATATGCTTCGACAATTGACAAATTTAATAGAAAAAAACGCTAGCTTACTTAATTGTCAGTTATGTTATAGCTTACAATTAGTTACGGTCAGTGAGAAGATCGGCCCTTATTCGACTCGTTACATTTCAGTTCAAAGACCGAGTGTTCTTAATTAAAAACCCCACAAAGTATATACAAAATAATTTATTTATTTTTACTAAATAGCATAATTGTTTCGGAAAATATTTCCCCGATGCGGATTAACGAACGGGCACGGCGTGAAAAGCGGAAAATCCTCGGGAGCACCCCCTTCGGAAAAACATCTTCGAGAGGCTTTTGCATAAAATATAAAGAGAGCTGGCAAGTGGGAAAAAGAGAGAAAGATCCGCGAGCACTCAACTAATGGCCCGTTCGACTCAAGCGAAACGGAAAATTTCAGATGTTTTTTCCAGCGGCGGTTTTCCTCGAACCAAATTATGTCGATGTGAATCGATTCTTTCGCGGAATCGTTCGATCGCGATGCCGATTGAAAATTTTATTGAAAAATGCTATTTCAGTAGATTTTTCTTTCGTTCCGTATCCTTTGTCTATATAAAAGTTTACTTTAAATTAGTTTTTAATTAATTACCATTCATCGATTGTGATTTTTTTTTTTGTATATAACGACGATAAAGACAATTCAATTTCGAGAAAAATGACATTTGATTCGTCGTCGTATGTAAGCGTACAAACAATTGACGATCGAAAAAGCCAAGAGGTACAAGTGACATTTTTGCTGAAATTAAGTTATGTACAGGAATTGCTTCGATGTACGCTCATATATTTGGCTAAAGAATAAAAACGAATTTGGAACTTGAACCGAGATATATCATCAAATCACTCGACCTCCTCAAAATTTCTCGAAATCACCGTTAAGTCACTTATTCCCCTTAGCCTTTTCAGTCATAAATTACATTTTATATTAATATGTTAACGTTCTAGATCGATGCATTTGTGCATTAGTGCACTAGACTACACACTTGACCTCAATATGAAAAATCTACAACAAACACTGATATTGCATCGATGCTTATATGTAGATAAGATATTTCAATAAATCATTTAATAAAAAAAAATCAAATATAATAAAATTCAACATTCATTCATACGATTAAAGCATTCGGCAGATAATTCTGACGTTAATGGAAAAGAAGCACCGCGATTAATCATTATAGTTCGCAAAGTCCACGTACTTGAGCTAGGATGTTCCATAAATCACCTGGAAACAGTACGCCATATATTAAATAAGCTTTCCAAGGGGATACGTCAGCAGGCTTCCCAGCTTAAGTCCCTTAATCCCGAAATCTCTCCGATCCAAAAATTCACTCGTGAATTATCTCCTTCGCAGCTCAAACTCAGAAACAGCTTTGAACGGGTTAGCTCTAAATGAGGAAATTGAGAATCGACTCAAACGACTCGGCGCTATTTTATTTAGATTTATAACGCAGATTCGTTTCGATTATCCTGTTCGTTTTATTCTAACTCTAGCGTTTTATAGCGCCGTATTTCTACGGATACATTTAATTGGATTCTTTCGCTTTTTTCCTTTCGAAAATATCTTATAATACGATTACTATGTAGTGGCAATTACGCCGCTGGTTAGTGTCTTTCGCCACAATTACGCGAAGCCGTTAAAATTAACCGGACATTAAAAAAATTGATATACGACCGCATAAAATGAGTCAGTTGAAAGGTTAAAATGTCGTTTCGAAGCTTGGCTAGAAGTAGACTTTACGACAGTGCCTTGGAGACATCCTTAAAATTTTAATTCTATCAAAAGATACGGCGCACTATAGGGCTGCGAATATAAAATAAATATTTTTATAAGGGTGTAAAAATTGGCGATTTTCATTTTTTTCCCATCATTTCACTTCATATTATTGTTAATCCTTATTAAAGCCTTTCAATGTGCATATAATAGGTGAATTTTATTATGTAAATCCATAATGTATTCAACTAGTGCTCCTAGCGAGTTTTTGTTGTAACATGTTGCATTGTCCAGAAATATCAACATGATATAACGAATGTTCATAAATTCGCTTATTATATACGTCATTCCTTATAGTTGCACTTAATAGTATGCATTAAATTCTCAAATTTAATTTTCAAACTTTTCTATTCTCAAACTAACTCTGAACCAAAAAAAAGGGTCATGATATCTGAAAACATAATTTTCAGGAAAAAATCATCTATATATGTAACTGTGATACACAAGAAATACTTTCTGAAGTTGTAACGGATATTCGCTAGAGGCGCTAGTCGTACTCGTCATCACTTATGGGTACCTCAGGGTATTTTTCGATCGAATCGGTCGATTTGCGTGTCTCCAGCGTGACCACCCTGAATGAGGTCGAAAAGTCGCAAAATGCGTGTGTAGGTCGTAAAAAAAGCCATTTCTCTCGACGGTACATGGCCGATTCGTCAGCATATTAAGGGCGTTTTACGAGTTTGAACCCTTTGAGTGCTCCGATGATAAAACTTTGGCGTTTTCCGCATCGTTATCGGCGAATTACGCCTTTTTCTGAATGTCGATTCGTTTTTATTGTTTATAAACGTGTCGAAATTTCGAATGATGTTTTGAAATGTTCATATCTAATATAATAATAGCACTAATATTTTTGTTATTCAATGCGTTAAGCTATCACATATATTTGAAACACTTATTTTAAAGTGTTTCGCATTGCAATTCGTATAACCAAAAATATATCGAATCCATAAATCATAAAAATATTAAATAAAAAAAAAAATGTTTGGAATAACTTTATCTTTGATAGTAGTTTACAAAACGTTTTGCATAAAAGACAAATTCGAATGTTACACTCTTATTACAACTCGAATCGTACTAATATTATACACGTGTGCATAATTAAAATCGTTACAGTCTACAGTTCACAACAAACAATTTTCCAACCTATTGTACAATTATTCTGATACGCTTTAAGTACACGTAGAAAACACAATTATTACATCCTACAACAAAAACTCTTTTCGTTAACATATACAAAAAACATGCGAAAACGCTACCTGCTTAACAAGCACCACAGAATTTCAATCCCAAAACACTCCAGTAATATAACTTAATTAATATAACTTATTGTTAGAAATATTAATATTTTTTATTTTTTTCATATTTGATAAAATTTCATTTGTATGATACAAATGTATTGAAATTGTACATTCTTAAGGGATCTATTTGAAAGAAATCAACTTTTTTAGATACAGGATATGATATATTTATGCATTTCATTTAAAAGTTAAGTACGTACTGAAGATATTGATTCAAATTAGTATGTTATTTTGAAACTGGAAACCTTTTTAGTTTTACATATACAAATATACGTACAAACACAATAGCGAGCTTTGGATACAATGTCACCGCACAATTTCGGACCTTTACGAGAACCTTTCCAATTTAAATAATGCCTCCCTCAGGTTCGTATAATTTTGGACCCAAAAGTCCAGTAAATTGTGTGCATAAAAAAACTTTTTCAAAAACTGTTAAATTTTCTTCGATATCGTCCATTAAGTCATATTAAATATCAAAAAGTTTTTAATACAGATAGCAGAATAATGTTGAATATCCAATGAAAATCATTTTTCATTTTCACAATGATTGTGTTTGAAGGTTTTCCAATTTAGTTGTATTCTTGAGAAAACCATTTTCCAATGTTCAGACAAATAAATAACAATTGTTACTTCGAAGATATTTTGTCGTCAATTAAAAATAAAACTTTTCTTGTTACAGTCACATCGTACTTCATTCGATTGTAAGTGACGTGTTAATGGCGGCAGTGAAAGTTTAACGCGTCTCTAATTTGAGGGTCCACAGCAATTAAAACAAACATTTCAATGAATGTCCCTAAGCTTGCTGAAATGTACAAGTCTCACTATTTCATTTAAACTCAACAAATATCCGTCTACGAAAAAACTCATCATTCATACAATATAAATATAAAAAAATATGAATCCGCTTGAGTTTTTATAGCACAGCATTATAAAACACTTATTTCGATTCAATACAATAGATTTATTGTGGAATTTTTTTCGTAAAATATGCTTTTTATAACACGATTTGAAACACAAAGAATATATATTTGAATAGAATAGAAGCAGAAATTTTCGCCAGTGTCGTTATTTAATTCATTTAATATTCAATCGAAAAATTTATTCGAAATTGATCTGTCACCATGATATAGTATTTCACCGGCCACACAGATGCAACTAATCTATTATAATGTAAGACACAAAGACGATTATGACACCATATTTCACCCAGAAACATCAATTAGAACTAGCGAAATTCACCTACGGCAATACGTATTTAATTAAGCGAATTGATACGGTAATTTGGCTCTCGGGCGAGAGATGGCACTAATTCGTAGCACCGCTCGTTACCGTTCTCAGGCCCATAAATAAGTTAGGGGAACGCGATATTGCGCCGAGACGGGAATGCCTAATAGGGAGCGTCCACTGCCGAGCGGAACGGAACAGACTAGGGACACAACTATAGGAAAGAGGAGGACGCCTATACGGCTATCCCTAGTCTTTTCCGTTCAGCTCAGCAGTGGAAACCTTCTATAATTGTGCCACCGAATGGACTCATGGTCACGTAAAGGGTTAAAACTTAATGTACGTGTCCGAATGTGGCCCGGTGCATTCCCCTCGTTTCTAGCACTTTATTGTGTTGCACTCTAGGCTTTAACGTTCGCCTCGGTGCCGTGCCGCTTGGGACTAAATTGTATGACATTGTTTCGTGTAATGTACGAGTCGGACTTTCTAACTTATGTACGTTTCGAATTTTGATATTGAGGGTCATATCATTTGTTAGTAGTTCTAGTTAGTTAACTAGTTTTTTTTTTCTATAGAGTTTGAAAAATGTCTTGGTGCGTTTGCGAACTCATAGCGTTCGACTTTATAGAAAACAAATGCAAGTTAACTGACATGAAGGTTTCTAGAGAAAGACAACACTGGTCCTGAGTATTTTAGGTTCATTCATTCATTTTTTTTTCAATTCAAATACAATATATTTAACTGCCTACTCATATAAACGCTTAATTACAAATAAAAAAATATATATTTGTATTACGTTCTATAGTATTCTTATCGTTATTATCTGATTATCCTACAACCAATACGGGCTGGAATTCGTTTCACGTGTACATTTATATCAGACACAATCAGCGATCATATTCCAAATATTATCCAATCATATCAATATTCGTTAAACTTGACTAATAAATGTCAAAAATAATACCAATCTGTATTAACGATTATGCCCATAGTGTAGATAAATATTTTGGAATCTCTGAACATTTTACTTTACTCACTCTTTGTGTTCTAGAATTATCAGTTTAACGGTGGAACTCTATTAACCAACTCGCACATATTATGTAAGTGATACGATTTTCGCGTCGATTTTTAATATTATATATGTATACTGATAATAAACTATAATTATAAAATTCAAATATCATAGAATATTCTAAGATGACTGAATTGAAATTAAAGTTGACGTATTTCAACACGAAAGGCCTTTGCGAAGGTGCTAGGTACATTTTTGCATATGCCGATGTTGAATATGAAGATTTCAGGATTGAGCATAGCGAGTGGCCACCTTTAAAGAATAGTTGGTATTATTTTATTATATCAAGAAAAAAAAATCGTGGTACTCTTTAAATTAGATTAATTCTAGTAAATATTATTTTTTTATTGAATTTTAGAACAACCTTTTGGAACTTTGCCTGTATTGGAAGTCGATGGAAAAGTGTTCGATCAATCTATTGCTATTTGCAGATTTTTAGGCAGACGTTTCGGTTTCGTTGCTGAAAATCCTCTCCAAGATGCATTTTTAGATGCTTTGGTCGATCATCTTAGAGATCTAATCGCAGGTCAGTTTGATTTTTTATTATATCTATTGGTACATATTAGAAATGCATTATAAATTATCAACGATTATACTGATTCATAATTTTGTATGGTTACGAAAACTTAATTTCATTAATTTGGGATTTTAGTGCTTGTTAAAAATTTCCAAAACAAAACTCCCGAAACTGATAAAGCCGCAGCTGAATCTATGCAGTCTTTGTTCACTAAACTGGATAATTTGGCCCCTAATGGATATTTTTGCGGATCGAAGGTAAAAATACGGCTTGATTTTTATTGATTAATTTTTCCATAATTTCACGTGATAATTGTTCAATTTTAGCCAACTTGGGCCGATATGTATTTCTCTGGATTTATCGATACGATGAAAGATCATCAGCCAGATGTCTTGAATCCATATCCAAATCTTGCGAAAATTGTTTCAAATATAACCAGCAAGGATTCTGTCCAAAAATATATTGCAAAGAGACCCCCTCCTATGCCTATGCCTGTAGCTGCAGCTAGATAAATATTTATTTTATAATAAAATATTTTAGTGGACAAAAATAAATAAGTCCTATAAAAATTATTTTATCTTTTTCTTATGTCTTGCATCAGTTAAATTAATAAGATATCATTTCATACAAAATATTATATCTTCCCATGCATACAGTTTTAATATCAAATACACAGAAATACTTAAAATTTATAGATACATATTATGGTGATTAGTCGGAACATGTCAGTAAACTAAACAGATGTTTATTTCAATTCAATTGTATGTGTTTTGTTTGATAGAAACGAACATCAACAATGCTTCCATGACATTGCATGGTGTCTGTTGCCTGCATAACCCATACCAGTTCGTTCAGAAACCATCAACCATTTTCCATCAATTCAATTTACACTCACTAATTACTTATAGACGAATAATTAAGATTAACTATTTTAAAATTGTCAAGTCTGATATATAATTAAATTTCAATTTATACAAATTGTACATGAATAAACAACAAAATCTAAAATTTTCTTCGATCGACTAGAAACATTTATATGATGAAATGAATATGAAATATCAAATTTAACACTATTATACCACGTAAAAACAAAAAAAACTGTTAATCATCACTGCAAACAGATATTTCTAGACTCAATTTGGTGTGGCCTTGATGGAAAAAAAACTGTCTTCTCATCCGGTGATGCAATAGTTACGAGTCGCTGACTTCGTATATACATAAGTACGTTCGATTTCAACACAACATAACTGTAATCAGTTAACCGACAACTTCCAAACGGACAACTCGTACTACTCGTGAGTATTCGAAAATCGCAAAACCGTTAATTATGAAATTTAATATCGAAGCGTTTAACGTCTCTGACGAATTTCGCTTCGCCCGCCCATTGTTTCGATGTTGATAAACAGACCGCTGTAATATTCATGCTCGGCGGGCTTTTGCGCAATTAACATTTTAATATTCATGCTTTTCCCGGTTTATTCACGGGATTCTCGGAGGAAAGTTGGATTCGGATCGAGAGTACGTTTCTATGATTTTGATTATTTCGAACGAATCGTTCGAAAATCGCGATATTCCCCGTATGCGAGTCTCTAATGAATGCGTCGTTTTTCGTGTTCTAAGCAATTATTTCGTAATTTTAAATGTATTCAATCGTAATTATATTCTGAAGTGTACGTCAAATCTTCTATAATATCATATGCTAAAATGATGTTTCTTCGTTCAAATGACAATTTAGTCAGTTTATAATAGGTTTTCTCAATGCATCGCAACAGCAGAGATATTCATATACATATTTTCGATTACAATTTGAAATGGAAATTATTCTATTTGAAGTAGAAAACCTACATAATATAGTATATTTATGTTAATATACCATTTTGTATTGAAATCGGTGAATACATATCGATTTTTTATTCAGAGACATATCTTCGACAGGATATATACAGATCACATATTTTAAAATGTACATAGAAACTACGAATCGGGTTCGACTCGTCACATCGAATTAACATCAATTTAAATGTGTCTGCATCACAATTAAGCCACATACGAAACAGTCTCGTAGCGAAGCGTCTGCGATTATCTCGTTCTATTTTGATTTTTAAACTATACAATTTCAGGCTCGATTTCGCATGAAAAATGGCTGATTCGAAATACAAACTGACTTATTTCAACCTGAAAGGCCTAGGGGAATACATAAGGTTTATGTTCGCTTATGCTGACGTTGATTTCGAAGACAACAGGATCGAGAGGGAAGAATGGCCAGCTCTTAAGGAAAGTTAGTATACAAATTGCTCATTTTCTAAGAAAGGCGCTATCTCGTTTCGAGATCTAAGCGATAGGTAGTCTAATATTCTAGGGAATTAGCTTGAAAGTCTCTTGCGAAAATAGAATGGAAAAGTTTATGATAATGACTGGCTTTTTACGCTATTACTAACGTTTTGAATTTGAATAAAACGCTCATATTTTTGCTTTTTTTCTTTTCAGAGCAACCTTATGGTACTTTGCCCGTTTTGGAAGTCGATGGAAAAATTCTCACACAGTCCGTATCGATTTTGAGGTATTTGGGTAAAAGATTTGGACTCGTCGCTGAAGATCCGTTTGTCGAGGCTCAGTTGGAAGCTTTAGTAGACAACATGAGAGATGCTCAAATAAGTAATATGATCGATTGATTAGTTATAAAAATTAAATAGTTTTTCCTTTTGTTCTATTTTTATCTTGATTGTTTATAGAAATGAAAGATTCAATCTTGAATAAAACACCGGAAACTGAAAAGGCCGCAGCTGACGCTTTAACGTTCGTTTTGAGCAGAATAGAAAACCTTTTAAGTGATGGTTACTTTTATGGATCAAAAGTAGGATTTTTCATACAGTGTATAATTTGTGTATTTTCGATTAATTTTAAATAACTTATTTTGTTTTTAGCCGACATGGGTAGATATTTATTTCACCGGATTGAGTGAAACAATCAAGGATTATATTCCAAATATTTTAGAACCATATCCGAATCTCCAAGCTCTTACTGAAAAAATTAAAAGCAAAGATGGAATCCAAAAGTATATAAAGCAAAGACCACCTCAGTCACCATTGCCGCACAAATGAATTGATTATTTATTAAATACCTTACGGATAAATCTTTATTCACAGTATTAAACATACATATAATAATTTCACTTATTTTATATTATCAGTACATTTTATTAAAAATTATATATTTTTATGTATTTTTTTAAGGAAAAATCAATAAACTATCATATCATAATAATTTTTTTTTCAATATACATACACTTAAAAATATAAATGTAGACTATTTTAATTAATCAAAATAATAACAATAAAAAACAATTAAAAGATAATGTTGTTTTTAAAATAATTATTAATTTGAAATATTTTCAATTAGTTTAGTCATTGCGATAAAACTTTGATATGTTTGAAGATTAATCTGATAAAAAAATGTATCCATCAAATATACTAAATATCTTAAATAATTGAAGATCATGAAAGTAATACAAAAATTGTCTTCATATCAAATTAGAAATTTTTAACTCATTCATAAATTAATCTAAAATAATAAATAAAGTAGCAATATGTATAATTAATACAGAGTAATAATAAAACTACATACAATAATGATGAAAATGCGATAAAAGCGTGATAAGAGTACAATCACATATACTTAGAATCAATATTCTGTTATAAATAGGACAGTATGATACAATATCGATTATTTGCTTGAAAACGATAGACAAAATCAGTTGAAAATATTTTCTGTAAGACATTAAAAACATTCATATTTATATTACTGCACACATAGTATGTATTTTATGTATATAGATATGTACGAGTATCTCAAATTTTCGCAGTTTTTGGTCGTGATTTATTTAATAAACTCGATATTCTACTACTTACTGTTCATATTGCAATGTATTACCTATATGAAATAGCTTATGTTGCTAAGCAATGAATTTGAAATTTGTGTAAACGAGTAAACAGCTAGCAGTCATTTGGTAGTAATCAACAACTAGTTTAAGGAAGAAGACGCGTCACTTGTTTTGCCACAAAAAGCGAATACATAGGTTCATCTATTAGTGATACTAAATATCTAAAAAAATATTTTAGAAAATATTAAATATTATACGTAATCCAAAAACTATGGATTCTGTATTGCATACACTTGCTTGGAACCATTTTTTTATCAACAGCTTATCTTTTTTTGCGCGATAATGTTTGGAACATATTCATTTAAAAAAATAATTTGTTTTGTTTAAAATTTATAGCACGTAGCAATAGTTTCAGGAAACACAAGTATGGCAGACTCTAAATATAAGTTGACTTATTTCCAAACTAAAGGATTGGGTGAAGGAATCAGATACATGTTTGCTTATGTCGGTGTCGATTTTGAAGATGTCAGGATTAAGAAAGAAGATTGGCCTGCAATGAAAGATAGTATGTGAAATTTAACACTCATTCCCTAGTTGAATTTTCGAGTGATTCATTAAAATAATTAATTGATGGTTAACACAGAAACTCCTTACGGATCTTTGCCCATTTTGGAAGTGGATGGTAAAGTTTTGAACCAATCTTCAGCGATTTCGAGATATTTAGGGAAACGCTTCGGATTAGTTGCCGATGATCCATTTACTGAAGCACTTTTGGAAGCCTTGATTGACAATGTTAAAGATCTTCAAACAAGTGCGTACATTTGAATTTCAACAATAATAAAATATTCCTACTCTAACTTTCAAAACGTTTTAGAAATGAGAGCATTATTAACAGACAAATCACCAGAAACCGAAAAGGCGGCTCATGATGCAACTACGTTGCTTTTCACAAAGATAGACGAAGCTGCTAAAGATGGATACTTTTATGGATCGAAAGTACATTTATATTTTGAAAAATATTTCATTTATCGAAGTATATCAATATTCTTATCAACATTTTCTGATTAATTTGTTTCAGCCAACTTGGGTCGACATGTACTTTACAGGTTTATCGGATGCACTCAGCGATCACATTCCAAATTTTATTCAACCATATCCAAATTTGGTGAAGCTGACTAACAACATCAAAAATAATCCCAATGTCCAAAAATATATAAAACAAAGACCAGAATCGATTCATGTTCCACTTCCACATAAATAAATAATATAATCAATTAAATGTAGTTTTTGAATAAAATATTATGAAAATCCTCTAATAATAATTGTTTTAATAATTTAAATACATACGAATAATAAAAAAAATGACTGTCGATTACTAAACGTATAACATGTTATTAAAAAATAATACCATACTTAGAAAAAATGTTAGCTATAGATACATTAAGCCAATCAAAAAATTTCCATCTACATACAATAATAGCACATCAATTATCCAAATTATCATTTGACAGAGCTTACGAAAATTTCGTCCAAATCGATAACACTGCATTAAAATTGATGAAAACATTATGCTTCTCATTTCTTCACTTATTTATTAATAAAATATTTTATAAAAATTTCAAAACACGCAATAGTTGTGCAATGTTAATGACCAAGCAAGAATCATTTGATTCGTATGAAACGTAAAAAAATAAAAAAAAAACAAGTTTAAAGTACTTATAAAGTAAAATATGATACATCGTCTAAGGAAAAATACTCATCAAGCGAGCATCCAATTATAATCTAGCGTTGCAGATAAAACTACATTTATTACTACTACTACTGAGATTTTTTTAGATGTAGAAAATGGCATAATGACTACGCAAAAATATTAATGATGACCATGGCCTTGAATACAATTTTTTCCTGAGTGATGACACAACATTTTGAAATCGCTGAATATGTTGCTCATTTATCCTCACACTTTGTGTTACCACATTATCAGTCCACCGGTGTAACTCTGTCAATCAAGACGTATGTGATGCTACGAGTATATTCTTTTATCGATTTAACGAAAGAATTTTGATTAATTTGAATATTGCAGAATATTCTAAGATGGCTGGATCGAAATTCAAGTTGACGTATTTCAACACGAAAGGTCTTGGCGAAGGTGCTAGATTTATCTTTGCATTTGCTGATGTTGAGTTCGAAGATGTCAGGATCGAAAAAAGCGATTGGCCTGCTTTGAAAGAAAGTTAGTATTTATTATTAATAAAATCATTTTAAAAGAAAAAAATATATTCAGATTTTTCTCTCGTTTCTATTTGTGAATACTGTGTTATGAAATTGTACATAACAACCGCTTACAAATATGAAAATCGATACTTCACTATATTCGTACAGCCTAATTCAAGTGTCATTAGACAAAATCAATAACATTCGATGTCATTCATTCGCCGAACAAAAGATGGTGCTTTACATATTTATTTTCATAAATTTTCAGAACAACCTTATGGATCGTTGCCCGTTTTGGAAGTCGATGGAAAAATTCTCAATCAATCTGTAGCCATTTGCAGATATTTGGGGAAACGATTTGGTTTTGTTGTTGAAGATCCTTTCCAAGATGCACTTCTAGAAGCTTTGGTTGACAATGTCAGAGATGCTCTCGCAGGTTTATTATTTATTTGAAAATTATAATTAGTTTCTAATAATCACACTTAGTCATATTTTTTCTTAATTTTGAATTTCAGTGCTCATGAAAACATTCCATAACAAGACTCCTGAAACTGAAAAAGCAGCTGCTGATGCTCTCAAATTCTTGTTCACTAAAATTGAAACGTTGGCCACTGGTGGATACTTTTATGGATCTAAAGTAACTTTGTTTCATCTTATTTCAATGATGCAATTATACGAAATTTCATATCAATTTTTAATTTTAGCCGACTTGGGTAGATATGTATTTCTCTGGATTCATCGAATCGATGAGAGATTATTATCCAACTGTCTTGGATAATTATCCAAATCTCATTAAACTTGTTTCAAATATAACCAGCAAGGATACAGTGCAAAAATATATTGCAAAAAGGCCTGCCCCAATGGCTCATTCTCATTAAAATATTTATTTCATAAGTTTGAATTATGATTTAGTAACTGCAAAAATAAAGAGCTCTTTGAAGATTATTATATATTTTCTTTTTTAATTCATTCTTTTCATACTTTCATTAGTACTAAATCATTTCTGTTTATTGTATCTAACTAAATAATATAATATAATACAGATAGGTACAAATTATTTCGAATTCAAATCTGTTCAATTATTAGTGAAACAATTCGTCTTAATGTGAGACTATTGATTTTCCATTAGAGGTGTACGCTTTGTTCAAATATGAATTGACATTATCCTAAATTATTCTCCAATACACGCCGTTACTAAATAAGTTAAATTAAACCCTTGTTCAAGCTGGAAACCTAAAATAATTAGTTTTGATTTATTTATATCGCAAAATCGTTATTGGACCTACCTACCTACTCGTATTTTAGTTTCTAATTAAAAAAAATGAAAATCGCACTAAGTTACAAAATTTTATTTATTAAAAAAATTACATTGTGGTAAACGGTCTCTTTTCAAGATAATTTTGAACGGAATCTTTTTCTTGAACGTGTCTTTTGATACGAGTTAAATTAGGATACGGACCGAGAAGTTCGTTCTTCAATCTCGTCTCCATCGTATCAATCCATCCTGCGAAATAAACATCAGCCCAGGTAGGCTAAAAATGCAAAAGAAATTAGTAAGTACATAAAGAATATTTCATAAAACTGTCAATAGTACAAATGTAAAAAAATACAAACTTGATTGCCATAGAAAAATCCTTCAGCTGCCACTGCATTGAACTTCTGCAAGTAAAATGGAAGCACTTCATTTTCAAAAGCACCAACTTCTGTTTTGTCAGGAGCTGGAATAGCTCCGCCCCTCTTGAACAGTTCAGCTGGAGTTTCAGAATTTCTTATGGCCACATACAATTCTAAAAAGAAAAGTGTAAGATTAAAAAAAAATATCTTTCAGGAAAACTTCAAAAAAAAAAATAAAACTCACTCCAATGAGCTTCCTGCATATGATCGACGATGGCATCGAGCTGAGCATTTTGGACTTCGCTGTTTCCCATCAGATTGAAAATCCTGGCCAAGTACCTGGCGATGGCCACAGATTGGGTCAACAAGAAGGCATCACCGGTGTCCAAGACGGGCAATTGACCGAAAGGCATGCCTGAAAAAACGAAAGAGTTAAAATATCCGTGTGAAAAACACGCTGAATTGCCGCCGGTTAATTTTTAATCGATAGTGGCCGAGTCAACTGCTGAAATAGCACACGAATAAATCGAAAAAGTGTTTCGTATTACGAGCGAGGCCTTTGAATAGTGTGGACGTGAATACAGTAAGCGCTTTCGATTCCGATCTGTGTTTTCGCAGTTAAGTATATATAGTGGGTAGCTTTTTCCATTCGATGCTAATGGACGATATACGACTAGCATGTTAATCGATATGAAAAAATATATAATTTTATAAAAAAGTGATTTTAATGTATATTAAAATAATATTCGATATGACTTGGTTGACTTTTTATCTAATGCGATAAGAATTCTTATCGTTCGTGAATTCATTTTTTTTTATTTATATAGATAATGAAATTTCATGAAAATTGTATTTAAAATTTTCAGAAATTTCAAAAATGGCAGACTCAACTTATAAACTACTCTATTTCGACATCAGAGGAATGGCAGAATGTGTTCGTTACATGTTCGCTTATGCTGATGTTGAATTTGAAGATTCGCGAATCTCGCGAGAAGATTGGCCGGCCATTAAAGAACGTATGTATTTTTCAAATTTTCATTCAAAATAACGATTAATAAAGAATCTAATATTAAAATTATACTACAGAACAACCATTCGGAAAGATTCCTGTACTAGAAATCGACGGACAACCACTATCTCAATCGGTGGCCATATGCAGATATTTGGGTAAGCGATTCGGTTTGACGACAGACGATCAATTCAAAGAAGCACTCCTCGAAGCAGTCGTCGACAACATGCGAGACGTACAGATAAGTTGAGAAATACCCATTTTTTTTCACAATTATTCAAGTGTGTTTTCCTCACTTACAAAGGCGTTGACGCTTTTAGAACTGTCCGAGGAATTTATGAAGAAGACGCCCGAAACGAGAAAGGAAGCCGCGGAAGCCTTCGCCTATACATATTCGAAACTGGAGCCTTTGGCTGCTGATGGCTTCTTTTATGGCTCAGAGGTGCTTGCCAATGCATTGAGTATAAAATATATTTTTCGATTCGAATGCACCGCAGTAAAATATATCGATAGAGCCGATAAAAGTCGAATTACATATTCATTCGGATGCGCGCGACTGCTAAAAGCAGACCGACCTATGCATTCGTTTCCATATATTTCATTTTGTTTAAGTATCTCGTGAGATTTTGCCAGATGAAAGATCTTCGTGTATGCATGCATTTATTTGAATGTGAAATACAGATTTTCCATTTCAAGGCGAATATTACGAAAATTGAATCAAACTGTTTCAGAATAGTTCGGATGATGGTATCCTGAAATGGTATGATATTTTTTTCGAAAATTGAATCGAACTGTTTCAGAATAGTTTGAATGATGGCACTCTGAAATAGTATGATATTTTTTTTTCAAATATTCAAATTGAAATAAAAAAAATGTATTACACTATCAATTTTATTGATTATAAAATTCTAGTCATATGCATACATACAAAACATCATCAATACATATTTTATTGTTCAAATATAAATACGAAAGGAAATTTCGATTTTTGAACATGTAAAAAAGTAGAGATTTAAATATTGAGTAGTTTCTAATGTCTTTTTTGTATATTTTTCAGCCAACTTGGGTCGATGTGTATTTTGCTGGAATGATGGACACCGTAACATGGTACAAGCCTGAAATTTTAGCACCGTACCCTAATCTAGTGGCATTGTGCGAGAAAATAAAAGAAAAAGATAGTTTGAAGAATTATCTGGAAAATAGAGGGGAGAAAGAGTGATTTCGATTAATACAATACACGTAGCGAATAAAACAATTTCACTTTTAGAAACGTACCGAAAATGTTTGTTCAATAAAATTTTATGAATCAGCAATGAAGTTTTAAACCGATTTACAATCAATCAATCCTATGTGCTTAATCATAGATTAGATACTAGCCCTTTTTTAATCCAGATAAGTGACTAGTTTATCAAATGTTTATGCGTGGAATAATTATATTTTTCCACATTCCTTAGATGTTTTTTTGTTCTTGTTTGACATAACTAAATAATAGAACTACACATTTCGATTATATCTTTCTTATCGGGCTATTATAAAGCGATAATCTTAAACTGAAATTAAAATCACCAAATAATGGATCATATGATCTGGTTACAACCAGACTTTGACCATCGAAAACTTCACAGAGCTATTTTAATATTTTATGTAGTAAAATATATAATAAATTGAAACAATATTTATGAAAACAAAAAGTAGCTCAATGATTCTACTTTATTTATATATTTAATTTGAACTACTGACTAACACTTGGTGAATTCACACAATTATACATGCCTCATACAATATTTCTGAAAAATTCAATATTAAAGAAAAAATATAAATACTTGATTTAATCGCTGGCCAATTTTCTTTCTCGATCCTGTTATCTTCAAAATTGATTCCTGAATATGCAAAAAGGTATCTGATGGGTTCCGATACGCCCTTGACGTTAAAATACGTCAATTTGTAATTAACCGTTTGCATTTCCATTTTGGAATGGAAGAGTTTCAGAAGATCGTCGAAAGGATGATGAACCCGTTCTAACCACACAAATATCAACTGATTTTCGATAAGGTTTCTGTAATTTATATATAGGCCGCATATGAGTTATATCTCTGTATCTATAATGATACTGATATGGTTTTTTTCAGTAACGATTACTAAGTTGTAAAAGAATCTATTATCTTTTTTTATATCATCATGTAATGAAAAAAACGTTTGATTTTATTTGGAATCGTTTGATATATTTTCCGTGTCGTTTAAAATAGATGACTTATTAATTTAAATGATAAGGCATATATTTTTATGAATACATACACGGTATTACTTGAACTTTGAAACAAGTGTGCTAAAATTAGATCCATTGATCGATTTAAATTGATGCTGAAACCATACATATGGTAATAATTTTTATATTAAATATATTTTTAATTTTATCAAAATCAATGTTAAATTTCATATTCACAGCTTATTAGCTTAAAATTCGTTGAATTACTATAGGTATGTATAATTTAATCCATAGCAGATATATCTTATCAATACAATATGTCATGTTATTAGATAATATCGTATAAAAAGAAGGTTAAGAATATTTCTACACAATTTTCGTCACGTATAAAATCTGAATGTGCTGAATATGTAGGCGCAAAGGATGTTTTTCATATGAATTTTTAAAGGCAGTATATTTCGCACAATATTTCGCCATAACGGGATGCTGAGATTGTTTCGGAATATAAAACTAGACAAAAGCACATTCAATGGACGTTCAAATATTTGCATTGAAAGAAGAGGGAGCAGAGTTTATACGATATCCTTCTCTGATCTATTCAAATCGTTTACGTCCAAACAAATGTTTACTTTACGCTTGAATGACAAAGCGTCTCGGATAAATTCAAGATTAACTACGGTTTTCGAATCCATCACGTACATATAGATAGTAATAAAAAAAACACGTTATTGTTAAGTATAAATACAAATTTATTTTATTTAAAAAAAATTACATGACAGTTTTTGGTCTTTTCGATAAATATTTCTGTACTGAAGCCTTAGCTTGAACGGTTTTCTTGATTTTCACAAGATTTGGATACTCTACCAAAAGATCTTTCTTCAATCTCGTTTCCATTGTGTCATTCCAGCCGACGAAATACAAATCAGCCCATGTGATCTAAACAAAATAATAATTATATTAATTATTTTTCAACATACATTACTTATGAAAAAAATTAAGAGAAAAAAACCTTGTCTCCGAATAAACATCCATTCGAAGCTGCGTCGTTTAATTTCTTCAAATAAAATGGAAGAACGTCTTTTTCGAATGCATCAATCGCACTTTGTCCAGTTCCTGGAGCAGTAGAGCCTCCCCTTGAAAAAAGTGCAGGAGGATTATCAGCTGAAAGGATAGCTCCGTAGAGTTCTGAAATAAAATAATAATTATTGTTAGTAAAAAGTTAAACAGTAATTGAATGAATCATGTAGAATTTAAAATATTTAAGTATATCATTATGAAAACTAGAACACTAAAAAAATAGCTTACTCCAATGAAGATCTTGCATGTGATCGACAATAGAATCTAAATCGGCATCGTTCAAATCATCTTTTCCTGTAAGTTTGAATGTTTTCGCTAAATATCTTGCGATGGCAACTGATTGAGTCAAAAAGTGTTTGTCATCGATGGTCAATACTGGCATCTGAGCGTATGGTTTTTCTAGCGAAAAAACGAGTATTAGAGTAAATATGAACAGATCTGTGTAAATAATTACAAATCGATTTATGAAGAAAACATACTTGCTTTAATTTTGGGCCAGTCTTCTTTTTCAACACGATCATCTTCAAAGTCGACTCCAGCATATGCAAATATATACCTAATAGGTTCTGATACACCCATCACGTTGAAATAAGTCAATTTATATTGAGGCATCTTGGATTTCTTGGAGCGATTTCGACTTTTCTGCTGGAGATAGTCAGAGTACTAATTAATCGTTGGCAATCAACTCCACTATTTATATACGAATAATCAACTTGAAAAAAAACTCCTGTCATTGATATATTTTTACTATTCATCGTTATTGAGCAAGTAAGCATTTATTTAACAATGCATTAGCGTTAATGATCATAATCTACTATTTTCTTATCTGCGGTTTACGATTATAAATATAATATTTTACACGTTCGTATCAATTGATCAGTAACCTTTCGACAAAAGATCTTTTTATGATATTCTGAAAAACGCGCCACATAATGGTATCGGGTCAATCTGTCATCAGAGGTGCTGAAAAATGTCCATTCTGCTGAAAAAATGAAAAAAGAAGTAGGAAACGCTGATAAGGAAGAAGGACTTCTTTTGCCAGAATCTACCCCTTTTCTCTTCAGAGTTATTTCGCACTTCTGAAAAAGAGTCACCCCTTTTTAGGGGTCGATTCGTCGACTTAACCCGGAAAGGGTGGACCTCAAAGGATCCAATCTGGACGAGGATTCGGGAGTCTTATTAAATCTCATTGTTGGAGCTTGACATTTGGTGGACAATCGCTACGATGATATGTTTACAATGATTTTAAGTATTCTATAGGAATTTATTTCGTTTCATTAATTTTCAGACCCGATCTTTCTATTGTGCCCCATGGTGTAAGACAATCTTCCTTTCGTTTTAAGATATGTAATATTTTGCGTTCAGCTCTCTTATATGTTTGATGGAAAATAACAAAAAAAATTCTAATGTAATTCTTTGTAAGTCTTTTTAATTCTGTGAAATTTCTAGTTTTATTGATATTTTATCCCTTAATATCTTATCGATCAATTAATCAAATACGCTCAATCGGAATTTAGCTGAAAATCAAAACGGATTTGATCAAAGCGCATTATCTGAAAGCGATACTTTATATAATAGAATATAAATTTCGCTTTCATTATTAGAACGTTAAAAATATCAGATTTCAAATTATTCTATCGAAATTCAATGTCTTAATAGTATATTAAGTTTCCCTTTTAAATCAACTGTCAGTGTAAAATTCATTCCTCAAAACGTATTTAATTGTAAAAGAAAATTGGTAAAAGCGAAATTTCATAAATTAATGACTAACCACTAAAAAATTTGTATCATCAAATTTTTAAGATAAAGTCATTTTTTGCATCGATGAATTACCGTAATCAAGTTATCAAGATACCAATATCATTTGTGTGCATTTTACTAATATATCTATCAATAAAATATGACATACACGTATGTATTTCATACTAAAACATGAACAAATGTCTAAAACAATTTCAATCCATAAAAACCTTTACTTTAAGTAATAGTTGATTTCATGAATTATACTCGTATAACTTCAGATTAAATACCTTATCAATTTCATATATGGAAAAGAGAGACATCTAACCACATATATGAAAAACAATTCACAAATATTAAATTAATATACCAAAAATTGTAAATATTATACCTATGTATGTTGAACAAATAAAAAAAATATTCTCATAAAATATTTAACTGATATAATCTATTGAATTAACATGTTATCTGTTTTAAAATTGAATTCATTGTGTATAAATCTAGAAAATCTTTAACCCTTAATAGGGAAAATACCGAAAACTGTAAAGTTATATACATATCGCAAACGTTTCACTTACAAAAACATACAACTTCATTTATACAAAATTTCCATAAAAAAAAGCTAATAAACAAATAGAAACACGCTGGAAGAATTATAATATGGGTAATGGAGAGGTTTTATTATCTGAAGAGCCTATAGTAGATAGAACGTCTTTGTTTTATAATGAAAATTATTCACATATTCATTTACATAATCTAACATATGATTATTCTGTTGTTAAATATTACTGAAATATTCAGCTGCATAGATTGAATTTTAGAATATATAAAAAGGTACATAATCAATAAAATTTAATATTTCTAATCTTAAATCATATAAATGGAATTTTATCAAAAAATATCTTTATCGAAATGAATACTAACACTTTGATAAAAGTATATTAACATAATGAATCGGAATACATTAATGATATAAAAAACAATTCATAAACTTGTGAAAAATAATAAACTTTTATGAGAACTAAATTGCAGTGATAGTAAAAATAACAATTATTATTTTAAAATAAAGTATTTTTTAATCTACATCCAGTTTTCTAAATGTTCCAGCGATTCCTAAGATATCATCTATCGACTTGTCGGCAGAATCAATTCTTTTCGATTCATCACACTTCAATTGATCCATATATTCTAACACTTCAGAAATATCTTTTGATTGAATTGCTTCTGCTAATTGTCCTGTTAAAAATGTAACCATCATAATAAAATTCAAATGAAAAAGATACCAACTTCAAATGTATGAACCTGTTATTTCATCATAAGATTTTTGTAATCCCCCTAGTTCTTTCGGAAGATATTTGGGTGATAAATGTTTATGTAAATCTTCTAATGATTGGTGATTGTGAATTCTATCTGCTAATTTTTTCTTCAATACCATTTTTATAGTATTAATCAAGCTACTCATGTAACTCTGTGCGTTAAGAATGTGTAGAGATTTCATTCTAGCACCGTAAGAATTCTATAAAAATATTATAAAATCATAATATAGTAATCATATTTTTCACATAATTTATTTTACTTACCAGAAACACAAAAAAGAATTTCTTTATCATAACCGGTGTTATTTTGACAATATGTCCGAATTTAGTATGAGTGCAGTCCCATATGATATGTAATCCAGCCATAGTGTCAAACCACACTTTCAAATCACATATAACGTATACTAATTTTAACATTTCATTTGGGTCAAACAAACTTGGATCCACGTCACGAATCCTGAAAAAAACTTCGATTTAATTATGCAAAATATCATTTTCATTGAAATTTTGGAATTGTAACGTGTGAATTGATTCATGCCTCATTATCGATACTCTATAATGATCTTCTGTCATCTGTGGTATCACTGCTAAATCCACGAAATTCAAAGTTTTCAATGTGTTTTCAAGTGGAAATCTATTAGCGAAAGTCTCAGTCAATTGAGATCTACATAAAAATAGATTGTCCAGTTTAGTTTTTGCCTTTTCCACACTAAAACCGTTATAGACAAGAACCCTTTTTAAGAGTCTTTGTTCTGTAAATTAAAATAATTAGTTTGATTCAACTCATTTCATTTTAATATCGAAGATTTTCGAACTTATACCAATATCAATTCGAGGTAGATGTTGCTGAAGGTTGTACCAATCTATCAGTCTTTCTATACTTTCTTTAAACATGCTGTCGCTTATGTTATATATTTTTTTCGTAATTTCGAGTTCCGCTTCGTTCGTTTGAAATAATAAATACTGATAGTCGATAGACATTCTATTGAAAATGAAACAAGCGTATCACGATGAATTAGGAAATAATTTTATAAAAAGTGATCAAAAAATTATTTATTATTGAATGATTGAAAAATGAAAAAGAAAAAACCTGAATATCTATGGGAAAGTTTAAATGGCGACTTTCACAATGTATAGTCTACAGCAAACTGTTTAAGTTGGATAGAATTCGCTGTGAATTACAGTACTTCAAGTTACGATAAAAAAAATACATTATTTTACGTCAAAAAAACATAATTGATCTAACTCCATGATTTATTCTTTTGTCTTTATGAATTTGAATTTGATTATAAATTTAATTTGATATTTATACGATTGTTGAATTCATTTGTTAATACAATCAGTCATCAAACTATGAACTGTCAAAACATCCGAGAAATAGACATATGTATATAGTCTTATGCATATGTCAAAATTTCACCTCTCTATCGTTTTTTTTTTTGAGTTCATAAGAAATGAATAGATCATTTCGAATAGTTCTCATATCAAGTAAACCCATTTGAAATCCTAGAATTTCGACACTATTTTCATCATAAAATGATTTTCCAAAAGAGAGTTAGAGACTATTGGTAAGACCAACTATCTCCATATTCTCCTATATTAAATTATTCGATTACTATCTCCGTAAAATCTATCTATACAATATGTAAATATAACGACTTTAAACTAACGCTCATCTCATAAGCCATGTTTATGAAGCTTGTGCAGTTGACAGAATAGCTATTAATTTTAACCGCACAAAATAAACCCTCTTTTCGCAAAACACAATATTGCACAAATACGTCCACGATAAATAACCGATATCGTTTTCACCGTATCTATAGGTTATCGCTAATAATTTCAGATAAACGTACATATTTCAGGTATAACGTTTCTCCATGTAAATAAACACACAAGTCGAAAATAGCGAAAACGTGCAACGAATCGCCGAAGTCGCCCACTTTTAATTGAACTGTCGCACACACGACATTGTGGTCTGTTTTGAGTTTAACAAAAAAAGTACATTATCGTATAAGACATGTCTGTGAGTACTGAAAAACATGGAGCTGCTGAAAGCATAAAGTATCTCTTGCATTACGTCGGAGATAAGTTGGGCGAGCTGAAGGATTACGTCGAAAAGTGGCTGAAAACCGTCGAAGGTAATGTTTTCAATTGATATTTCAATTTTGAATTAATCAATAGTTTATTTTGTGTATTTTGTATTATGTTGCTTAAACTTTGTTCGATAAATTTGAGATAATTCTCAGTGTAAACTTTCAGTAATTATGAACTGTCACGCACAATTGTTGAATTGTTAGATAATTTATGAATAGATTACTTTGATTTGATTGTTTTAATACTCATATGTTACAATGAATATATTATATCGAATAATTCATATCTAGATATCACAAAAGATAAATCAAGGAGATTTGAAATCAATATTTTTTATTATGAGTATTGTATTAATTCAAAATAATTGCTCATACATATTATGTATAATTTGAATGTGACCTTGCGTATTCGCGCTTATCGCCAAGTGACGCATTGCCAAATGCATTTTCACCACAAAACACATGTACATTTATCACTAAAAACGAATTTACTTCTAATTTTTATTTTTGTAAATTAAACTTTTCAGATTCTGAAACTTCAATTAGCGTTCAGCATGCGGTTGCAGTTGCACGTTGCATTGGAAATGCAACGGGACTCGTTACGGGAGATCATTGGTCCGATGCTGGCTTAGATACAATTGCATACAAAATTTACGATATACTAAAACGTGAGATCTTTGTTTATCATTCCATCGTATATAATAATAAACTTTCATATCAACAAACATCATATTAATTTGCTTTAAGTCAAATGAAATATTATATACATAGATGAATTGATACAATTCTTCCGTGTCGTATTAATAAAACTTAACGGTTTTCCTTGGAGATAAAAACAAAATGAGATTTGTGGGTATTAGTGAATAAAGCATAAGGCGTTTGAATGGATTCATGTTGCTTATTATATGTATTATTTGCGCTGAAACTATTAAAGTGTAGTGTTATTGCTTTTTAGATGCCGAACTATGGTACGAAGAGCCCGATGCTAAGAAAAAGGCTGAACAGTTGGAGATAATGAAAAAAGACGTTTTCGAATGTGTTTTTGGAGAATTGGATGAAATAGTAAAAGAAAACGGAGGCCATTTTTCTACGAAGGTAATAAAAAATTATGCGTAGTTCGAGTTTATGAATATTGTCTAATTGTAAAAGTGGAAATTATGTAATGAAGGAATATATTGGAGGGAAAGTGGATACAATATCTTTTTCGAATTCATATAATTGAAAATATATAGAAAAGCTTAATATCGAAATTCTTGATGAAATTAATCTTATAACGATTTTCTTTTTATTTCAGTTGACTTGGTTGGATTTTTTCTTCGTAGCCGCCATCGAAGTGCTTGAATTCTATTTAGGAATTAATGTGATAGACGGCAAATATACAAATCTCTTGAGGCTGGCTAAGAAGATTTGGGAAATGCCCGAGATCAAAGATTACATCTCCAAGAGGGATTCCAAAAATCCAAAGACATGAAAGAAAAGTTCCTCAATATTTTATATTATTATATATAGTACGAGGCTCGAATAAATTATTCGCAAGTCAGACATGTTAGAAATTAATTTTCCCGCACGAGACGAGAACTCAATACACGAACGAACGGAAATTGTTAGTTCAGGATACGTTAAAATTGTACTCCGCCCACAATTTCAATTAACCGAAGGAAATTTGCATCAGATAAATTGACTTCTGAAAATCGTACGAAGCCGAACTGTGTCTTTTCACGTCATGATTGATTTCGAAACGGTTTATTTATTGATCGCTCAATCGAACAAATCGGCTACGATCGTAAAAATAATGAAAGTGTCGAATCGATCAATAAATTTTTCGGAACAATTCGTCAGTGATTCAGAAGTGCGTCACGTTATTTTTTCGTTAGGCAATCACGAAAAGGTTCTCGAGTGTATGAATGTGTATTTATTTTATTTCAGAGCTTCAAAGTGGATTAGAATCAGTCGTTCCCATTAGCAAACCGAAAGGAAAACTTAGAAACGTTGACTTGATGCAATGTGCATTCACTCGGTGCGTTAACTGAATTAGTTTAGAGGGCAACGAGGACGACAAGGGCATCAGGTCAAACCTTTGATGATTAAAATTTCAATTTCCCAAAAATAACATTCGCAATTTCAATTGAATCCTTAGCGATCAAATATACACATAAAATCGATTTAAATTATCGACTCTATTATAAATTTTCCGATAGAAGTTTTCATTGTCAAACTCTGTCTGTAATGTAAATTAAGTTGCAAAATATTGACACGTGTATCATTATTTGCATATATGAACACGCTATGCGTGTATAACCTATCACGATATCGTATAAAAAAAGATCTCTAGGTAAATATGCAACATCCGCAAATGCATTTCTATGGATGCAGTTTTCCATAAGATGCAAATTCACCATCGCATCGATATACAAATCAGATTCATGCAGTTCGAAAAATTTAAATAAATTTTGTATCGACGTACAAACACGTATATGAAATTACATACAAATATTTGAAAATGTAAAAATAATTTTGAAACACTTCACATATTGAATATTAATCACGTGAAATTCGTCTCATTCATTTTTAGTGAAAAATGAATCGGAAAATTTTTCAATTGTTTCATGCACTTAACGTTGATGTTTGTAATTCAGGTTTTTAGCTTATGTTTAAAAATTTTCATTTCAAATCAAATATTATTCAATTCGAGTTCAATTGTTTTTCTCAAAAATAAGTTACATATTTAGAAAATAGCAAATTTTAGAGAAGATCATCAGAACTAGATTCGACGAATTGGGCTAGTATTTTTTTTTCAAAATTGGATCGCATTTTAGATCAGGTTAAATAGATAGTCTACTTTTAAAATACTAAAAAATAATTTACTTGAAATTGAATATAATTATGTAACTTGTAACTTGAAAGCCAATAAGTACTAACGATACATCTTATTTCACAAATCGTTATATAATTATTACTCTATACATATTAATGACTTCTCATATGTAGATTATTCTTGTTTATGTAGATTTTAAATATTCGAAACATCAATATATAAATATATATTTAATAATCAATCCGTTAAAAATATCATCGCATGTCTAGTAACAATAAAATTTATACACTATGCACTAATTTATATGCGCTTATTTTATGCGATTTTCAAAGTGCAGAGCAAATTGCAAAGCGAGCCATACATAACAGAAAAGCACTATTATTATATTAGATTATTATTTTAATATACGTAAAACATCATAATCGAACAAATCCATCAAATTGCATTCCGTTTTTTTACTCTCAAACAAATCGAACGCTAAAATTAATTTCGCGAAAAAAAACCTCAATCTGTCAATAGAAAAACGCCGAAAACACGCGTCCCACTTGAAAACGAACCTAGAAAAAAAAGAGTTACCATGCCATCGAGCTAGATCGACGTTACAGGTGTTTAACTGTGTCCAATTACTTTTCTTCGGCTTGGACAAATCACTTACACTCAGTACGAACTCGGCAACCGTCAATTGCACATACACCACATCTCTCTACGATTCTCTACAATTCTATACAATAGCACTTCGATCGGTCTAAAGTTACTCGTTGCCCTCGAGTGACATGTAATCGGAAATTTTTAAGAGTGTTTCTTTTTTCGTCTAGTGGTGCTCTTCGAAAGTATGGGCTCCTCAGAGGGGTGAGTGATGGCTATCGAGTTAATTCGATTTGGGTGTTGATGCTTGGGAAACCCCATCGGTGGCTCGTTCCACTTTTCATGCAGATTTTCCAATTATATCGTTTTTTAAAACGGTCACGTATGTCAGATTCGTTACAGTTTTTTTTTTAAGAAAATATACGTTTTCAATTTGTGAATAAATGTTTTTCGATTGTGGTGTTGAATAATTTTGATCTTTTGTATTATTTATTCGTTCAAAAAATGTGTTGAGTGAAAAAGTCATGGAAAACTTTGTTCGTCGATATTTTTTTCAATAACGGATTATAAACGTAGAATTCAAAGAACAGTTCCAATGATTAATTATTATTGTACGTTCTATTCAAAAGACTTCTATTATATTTTTTCTCGAGATGTTTTTGTAGTGTTTTGCATATGAATAATACATTCGATAAGGTTTCAACGTTGAACAATAAATTAGTCACATCTATTAAGAAAATTTTCGAAATATTTATTCGGCTAATATTAAATAAAATTTTATTATGGTATAATACTTATAACACAATATAAACATAAAATTATATCGATCTCACAATAGTATTATATCACTTGTGTATCTGAAAAAATTACTTGAAAATTCAACCAAAAACACAAACGACAAAATGTTACCATGTAAATCACCATCGACTAAAAAAACAGGCATACGAGGAAAACTCTTCGATATTTCGCTTCTGGGATAAAGTCAAAATCAATCCCTCATAAAACGCCGAGGATTAAATCGACTTCGACGCCGTAATCGAAAAGATAAACAAAATCGCAATTCGTTTCGCCGTTTTAACAAATCCGGTCAAATTTTCAAACCGAAACGAAACGAGAAGAAACGCGCCAACTACCCTCGCTTTCTACATCCAACACATGAAAATATACAAACACACACATATAAAAATATACAAATACAAATATACAAAAATACATACACATACAAATATACAAGAATATAAGCGCGTATAATCTGATTACGGGGAAAGTAATCTGTTCGCCCTCGTAAAACTCCGGTTTTCGTACGGAGCGAACGTAATCCTTTAATCTGCGACGGGTCAGTCCAACCCTGTATAATATATATGTATGTATGTGTATAAATATGTATACATACATGTGTATTTTTGTGTGTATTTGTATGTATTCATGTGTACGAGTTGTGTTTTACACCGTGCCAAAGGGTTACTTTATGGTGGCGATAGTTGAAGATATCGTGTTTGTTGTAAATACAAGGTAGTCTTAGGAATCTATACAAATTTCACGTTTTTCTAGTTGAATTTAATCAAATGTATTACTGGAAAGTGCACTTTGATTGATTTGCAAAATTAATGATAATCTATGTATGTCGAGTGAGGCTGTTAATTGAATAGGTGAATGCATTCTAAATGTACCCAAAAGTAGTTTTATTGCAATATTTGATCAAGTTTATAACATTTTTCGACTAATTTGAATGTATTATGCTTTTTATATTATAAAAGAAAATATTTTTAGTGAAAATTTTGCGTTTTTCATAGCACCACCTTGCACTTAGCGAGCGTTTGTGTTTATGTGGAGAAAGAGGTGAAATCCTGGATCGTCCCCGTTTGACTTTATTGCGGTTAACTGTGAGGTTCGCTGATACGTTCGATGGGGTTAGTTTATATGGGAAAGTGATAGCTTTTTGCCACGTGCCAGGGAAATCACCCGGAAAATCAGCGAGTTAACATGAACGCTTTTAATCGTACCAGTTGGTGATGATTCATGATTTGATTTTTTTTTATTGTTAGTAAGAGAAATAACCTTATTTACCAAGGAAATTCGATCCATAAATCAATATTTTTCGCAAGATATATTTACATTTTATCAATAACAATAGAAATCAATGAAAGAATTCAAGATCATATCTGGGAAAAACGTGCGATTGTTGACGAAAGATTTTTCCGCGATACAAAATGAACATAATTTTATTTTCAATTTAATCTACATCAGATAACAACTCCAGACAATCACTAATTACTTGGACATTTCGACAAATTCTTCAACCGATATTCAATGTACATATTTTTGAACGAATTCAATGTTATCAAGAAACGGCAGTAGAACGAGCGCGAAAGTGAACACTGATTTTACTTTTAAACCGCTACACTTCTTAATGGAACATCGATGCTTTCCGATAGAAAACATTTACTCGGACACAACACATAATTATCATCCGAAATTTCTTACGAATAAAAATAAAGAAATTGTCGAACTGACTTCGTTAATTAGCCGAGATGTAAATCAGAGCGGAGAGACGCGTAATAATTCACTGTATCTTAACAGTATTTTGCTCGCACAAAAGTTAAAGCACGAAACATTCCGAATTCGAGTTGGGACTTTTTGCCTTTTTGCCTCTAGTGTAATTAAGACATTTAATTGCGAATCATGGTGGATTTACATCTGAGACGTTTTGAATAATACCGTTTCAAATGTTAAGTTCGCAATTAAATTGTACGACACTTACAGTAATTACATTGTATCTATAGTACGACAATTCGAAGGCATTGTTGTGCTTATTAGAAAATTCATATCATTAAATTTGCATACGTGTGTTTGACGTCATAACAACGTGATTAGCTGCAAAATTATTTCCTTATGCAATTCGTAGCGTTTTGTAAAATCGCATTAACTCGATATTAAAAGTATGTTTATTTTACGGTAAATATTTATATGAACTCGATAAAAGCATTATTAGACGTTTTAATAGTGTCAGGTGTAAACGAATGTTTAAATCTGAAAACATAGTAGCTTTTTTGTCGCTATTTCAGCGTTCAAACGTAAGATTTACGACTTGTTAATCTTAATCGCTTGACTTGGCCTTCTACTTGTGAACTTTATACATAATTCATCTCGAAGAATAACTTTCAGGTTTGATATTTTCAAATTTGGATGTTCAATTAGTGAAAAGCGATTAACAGTTCGTGCTCGAATCGAAGAAATTGTCTAAACATTGCGAAAGTAATTATCTTTCTTAATGGATCTGAACAAATTATCTGTTTGTGTAACGATAAGTAAATTTTAATAAAACTTGTTAAACAGTTTCATGTAATATTTATTTTCACGGTACTTTTTCTATTGAATATATAATAAAAATTGCTAATTAGAAATAAATACACCACAGTTCAAATAATGCACATGTCAATACATATTTGACTTGTTTACAATTCGCAATAGTATCTTGTTTCAGGTAAATACTTATTT
Source organism: Cheumatopsyche charites (assembly GCA_024721215.1). NCBI lineage: Eukaryota > Metazoa > Arthropoda > Insecta > Trichoptera > Hydropsychidae > Cheumatopsyche > Cheumatopsyche charites. The sequence continues at coordinate 8,615,285 of CM045578.1, forward strand.
CAATGTCAAGGTGAAAAACATATTCTTGAGAAAATCGAGATTACTATATTTATGTTCGTTTCAGAAGAAAAGAATTTAATATTAAAGAAGCCATAAATATTTTTCTTAATTGAATATCATAAATATTTTATTCATAACGATTCATTCTAAAGTGGCACAAAATGAACGAGTAACGGAATCAGGTCAAACAAAACTTAATTCAAACTGTTACTCTGTGCAATTTAAGTGAGTTAAAATCGTACAATTTTGCACGATAATTATCTTTGTCTAAACAAAGTTATACGAATAATTCAAAAATAAAATTCTATGCCACACACAATGTAACAAATTTCAAAATATTTAAAATCAATCAAATATACTAAGCATAACGACTATCGACATTTTATTACCGCAACTAATTGACGTATTGGTTTCGCGAGATAAGTAATAACTCTCGATGTCGTTTGTATGACATCTAAGGTCCATTGGACAATTAGAACATTTAACTTCAAACATCGATGACGTTCACATACTCATACTCTAATTGACATATGATTTTCATACTCAGATCGCATTCAACCATCGACATACGATATCCATATACTTTTCAGAATAAACATAATACTTTCAAGAGTACTCTTTAAATACACTATCACAGTTGAATCGCGTTAACATTAAACAAGATCCAATCTCAATCCAATAAAGATCGCACGATTCGATCTAAAGCTTGAATATATGAGACGTTCAGAACTAAATGTGACTAACTCTACTTAGAAAGAAGTCGAGAAAAACTGTAAAACGTGCTTGATTCGATTTTCAAAATTTCCTTTATTATTCTATTTTTCAGAAATTGTTAATATACAAATTTTCTTTATAATTAGTTACAGATGTGGTCAATTCATATTATAGTACAGAATGAATTCAAATGGTTTCTGAAATAAATGATTTATTATCTGGTGGCAAAAAAAATGTCATTTAATGGGATTTATCTTATCCAGAAAAGATATTTCATACATTAAAAAGAGCATGGGTAATAACGAATCCTTCCACTGAAAAGATTTCAAATATATTTCAATCGATATAGAACCTTTGAATGCAAACGAAACCAATGAATGCCAATTTAATTTCTCACTTGAAGTTGAATGTAATCATAGTCATATTTTAAGACCATAATCAAATCCATCGCCATAAAAAACTGCGCATTGTCTTTTAAGACTATCTACATATATCACATGATTTTACATTTGAATCTTATTTTAATCAAAAAGTTGATTTAGTCACGATTATCTCCGAATGTCTCACGATACGATTCCGACTTAATCCTTTCGTTGCGATCGAAATCGAGCGATACGTTTGAGGCAATTGAACAGCTTCGAGTTTTAAAGGCGGCACTTAGGCCAAAGTGCGAAACGAATGTCGCCTTATCTGGATTAAGGCTGCGGCCGGATTTATGAGGAGATAACACCCCGAGGTGAGGCTTTATCGCCTCGGAAAACGGCGAAAATCGCCTCGAAATGCATTAGGGAGTGGAAATTCTGTATCCGAATAAACAACGAGAGGAAGCTAATCTCGTTTCGGTGGAAATTTTGTTGAGTTTTCAACGGTGGATGTTGGTTTTGATACGGTTTGCGTTCGCGGGATCCAATTAAAGGTCGGTGGGTTTGAATGTCGTTAGTGTCGCATTGTTCGCGTGTATGGTTTCTTTGCTCGGTGTTTGTTTGGACGATTTTGATATTTGACGGTTTTCAAATGTTAAATGTCAATTAATTTCAGTGTCTACATACATGAACAAAAATTAATTGGGAGGACATTTTCCGCAGCCCAGTCGTAGTAAATAATATGCACGGTCGACACATGCAACAAAATATGACATGTACTGATAGATATTCTTCATTTTGTTCGTTTTGTATTCATTATAGATATGTATGATTTATTATATAACAGGTTAAAATCGGTTAAAAGTCGGTTACATAAGCTAGTATTATATGATTGATAAACATAATTAAATTTCAATAAATGAATCAAAATTCTACAATTGAATTCAAAAAACAATTTCGATGATTTATGACAGGACTATGTATGAATTTTCCATTTATTCAAATTCATACTTTAATGTATTTTGTACAATCTTATACAGAGCATATGAAAAAATGAGTGAAATCCATAAATTAACGCTTGACTAGTTTTACAAGAAAGTGTTAAGTGTAGAATAATACAATTTACGATAGAGTAGACACGATTACATGACGAGTACAAGGAAAACCAGCATTTCAGCACTTCAAGTCATCAAATTATAAACAGTATATTCGTCAAAATATAAATCAAAATTAATTAATTTATAGAATTTACGGACATTATAAAAATCGAGCTGCATCTAACTCATTATCTAGTCAAACAAAATAAGCAAACAAACTACATTGTAAATGGATAATTTTATTAATCTATTACTATCTATACAATCTGATAAAACAACGTATTTTTCAGAACTCAATTTAAATAATGTTTTCTCAGTTTCCGATAAGGTTTATCTCAGATATTCATATGAAGTAGAAAACGATACGTTAAGAGGAAATTCAATCAGTATGCGATCGGTGCTAGCGACTCGAGTACGCGTTCGATTTTCCCGCTCGATTTTCGGATTTTCCCGCTCAATTTTCGGATTTTCCCGATGTTCATTAAGTGTTATGCGATATGAATGTGCCGCAAATAAACGAGGTCGTCTACGAAGACGACGAAGTCGATCCAGAATCCTCCCAAGAATCCGAAGATAACGACGATGACGAAAACGAACCGATTCGTGCGCTCATCCAGTACAGGATCATGTACGAAAAACGCATGGGTATCGATTATACGACGATTTTATATTTTTTTTTTTTTTCAATGGTGATTTATTTTCGAAATATTTAGATGAACTTCTCTCGTTGTGAATTCGTTTGCGCTTCTGTCATGCAAATTCGTATTGAAATTGTTGCATCTCGTTAAAAGTTTCGTGCGCGAATATTAAAAAAAAAGCGTATTCAGTGAGGTTTTCACGGGTTGTTTTGAACGGTGTGTTATAAATAATCCATAAAATAATGTATATTGTGAATATCGATATCTTTTATTCGCGATAGTGTGAAAAATATATTGAATTTGCATTGCAAAAAATATATGTGTGTATTTACAATTTTTATGATGAATATTTATCGATTCGAATTGTCTGAAGATTAATCGTAGGTGAATCATGTATTTTATAATATATGAAAAATTGTTTTTTTTTATCGATATTATATGCAAATTCATAAAAAAATCCATCCATCAAAATAATCATGAAATTTTCTTATACACAGTACAATAATAAAAAATAATATTACAACATTCAAAATTATATTTATTTTCAATACATCATATTGAATACACTGTTCATGAATTATATTCGTGATTTATATACATAAATAAATTAATCATCAATCACTCATATTTTGATTATCACCACATTTTATCGACAAAAATTAAAATAAAAACAATAGTGCAAATCCAAAATCATGTGCAATAATTTTATCGACCATCTTTGATTATAATTTTCCCACCAAAATCGCATGAACTCCAACTATATACAATCACGACTAAACGATTCCTATTCAATACTCTATCGTACTGTCTCACGCACTCTACTATTTATCCCACTTCTTGTCACGAAGCCGATAGAATGATATAGATAAAAGAGTGCGTAAGACTACGAATAGGAACCGTACATTATATGAAAGCAAGGCCTAAAATCACTTCACAACAAGTCCGATATTTATCAAATTTTCAAATTTCAGAAGCAGAAGAAGCTAGAAGGCGAAATCGTTGGCTGTTGAGAGGTTCGTCGATGTGGTCCATCACAATCGAAAGCCTGAGCACGGCGCTGAGGATATTCGCGCCAGCGGCCATCTTGTCCTTATTTTATGGCAATGACTCCTTCATATTCAGGATCCTGCAGCAATGCGACAGAGCCGTCAGATCAGGTCTGATTTACTTCGGAGAATACGTCAATTCGGATTGTAACAAAATCTTTTGGTATTGAGTGTGATTCAGTTCATATTTGAAATGTCGAGTGTGGTCTAATGTGTTTGAGTTTATGAACGAAATCGTATGCGTAGAATTTTTGAATTTGAATAGTGTTTGCTAGTAGAATTTGTATTATAAATCAGATGTAAAGTTGTTGAATTGTGTTGAGATGTTTTGAAATTTTGTTTCTTTTTGAAAATTCGATGATGAATAGGTCCGAGTGAAAAATATCTAAAGAGAATGCCGAAACTAATGTTTAACGTGGAAGTGCAAATTCGCAAACACATAGAAATTTCGAACATGCGGCCTTTGATTCGTACGTGCGTCGACTTTGAAACGTTATTTTCATATTTATCGCAATGGAAAACGTTCAATTTTCATCTCGCAGAACAACAGTAATGTTTCGCACGCAGTGGAAAACGCATGAACTTGAAATTTTCTACGGCGAACTTGAGCGATTTCATTGGAAATGCATTGTTTCCACACGAAACCCATTTTCCGATAAGACGCAATAGAATTATTATCGCTCTGTAAACGCAGACCTTGCTATTAGCTTTAACGTTAGATTAACAACCTTTAGTGGAAAAGTCAACTGAGCAATATCAATTATCCCTATTTCCACATATAATATAACGCACGCACCTATTTCTATTCGAGGCGAAAATAAGATATTTTCTGACTTCAAACTAAAGTATGATTCAATGAAAAATTGAAACGATTATGATTGAAAATTTTTCTTATCTTTATAGTTTTTTCTTTAAGAAACTATGCTGAAGTATCGTTTGTAGATTCCGAGTAAAACTTCAATAAATTCATGATGAGGGGAACGAATACTTTAAGATCTTAAAGAGTGAAAAATATTTTTTATTAATCAATAAGGTGGATTGACAACACTTTTTGAATATTTAAATCTATTTGTTTAAATTAATTTCAACTTTAGCACCATATTTCATACGATGATATGTAATACTTTTCGGTTTCATAGCTCAGCGACTTAAAAAATAATATCCAATCGGTTGGCAACTAATACATATTAAAATATCAAAAATTTGGTATCACATTTTCCAAAGGAAAAAAAGACAATATTGTAACCATCGTGTAATTTTACCTTTATCAGAAGATTTTAATATATAAATTCGGAGATAAAAATTTCATAAAACCCCTTATTTATAGGACATTTCATTACTGCCGAGGGAGTCCTTAGACCGGCAAAAAACGCAATAAGACGTCCGACTTCTTAGACTTTAATAATACCTGAGGGTTCGGACGAAGGTTTTGTTTGATACAGCCTCGTCCTGACCGAATGGTCCACGACTCAAAGCGATCTCTGGATTTTATTAGTCGACTTCGGTCTTTCGGTCCGTCACACCTTTCCGACAGGAAAATGAGAAAATCCCTGGGAAAATTTCCCCCGATTTATTTGTCGTTTCTGCTTGTCCTTTCAGACGAAACTCTTATATTTTCAGCGAAAAAGATAAAATTGCGACTCGCTTTTTACATTTGGGAATAGTTCGAGTGCGCGATCTTATCGTGTTGAAAATTCGACAACGATCGAGAATGCTTTTGAAGTTATCGCGTATTGATTTTGAACGATTGTCATTATGTTTACACGATATATTGGCGCCGATGATGCTATTTTTTTGTTCTTATCTGTTGAATTGTGTTTTTTCAGTATTGTTTTCGAAACAAGAACAAGTGCACGAGGCGCTGAAATGGCTTCAAGAGACGTTTCCAGATGACAATAGAGCGAAATCTTTAGATTCAGTATGGGCTGACGGATCTATAATATGTGAATTGATCGAGTCAGTCGTTCCAGGGTCGTGTACAGGTCATGAAAAAGAAGAAAGAACGGATTTATCACATGGACAACGATTAGCCGAACAATATTTAGCTGTAACACCGGTAATAAAATTCAAATATTCACACTTAATAAACTCTCATAAAAATTCAACAGATCATAGACGAATATATTCGCTACACAATCAACATGAAATTTGTCTAAAATTCGTACATATAATCGTATCGCTGTTTATTTAACACGTCAGATTTGTTAATTCGCTGGGTCCAGCGACAATTTGATTGCAATCTGTATGCAAAAGGGTAAACTGTATAACATGTACTCTAGAGTACACCTCAAACTGCAATATTTGTGTTCGGTCCTGTTGCAATTTGACGACGAGCTACGAGTAACTTCGTTAGCAATTCAAACGCTAGTCTGACTCTGCGGCGAGTTTTCACAGTTTTAAAAAACTCAAACACAGTTATATTTATATCTGAATTTTCACTAAATATATATTCATATTGAAATATTTAATTTTTATAGATTTTTTCTAAAGAAGACCTATCGCAGACAGTATTGAGCACATATCAAGAATGTCGTCTAGCGCATTATCTATGCTGCTTGAGAGATGCTTTCAATCGTTTAAGTCCACCGATATCCAGAACTGGATCACCTATCCTGAATATGCAAGCCTACACTCTGGACTATGTTGCTAGAGGTATGGGACTAGTGACGGCCTCCAGAAACAGAAAAGCATCTTTCTACCTTTATCCGACGGCTCAACAAGGATTAGAACCTGGAGAGATATCCATTCAGATCAAAGGACCAGTGGGTAGCTTCGGATCTATATTGGCTCCGGCGATTTATGGAAGGACTCATATAGTCAGAAATGTGTTCTTCAATCTAGGTCATAGGCAGAGTCTTAAAGATATGCAGATACCCATAGTCAAGAGTTCGTCTTGTGAATATAGCATTTCGCCTAATCATCTAGTGACTAAGACGGATAATGATATCGAAGTTAGTATATTGATAAGAAATGATAGAGTGAAGGTGTTTTATACCCCGAAAGAGATCGGTCGTCATGAATTGTCGATGATCAGCAAGGGTTGTCATATTATGGGATCGCCTTTCGCCATCAACGTTGAAGAAGAGCGATTGGAAAGAACAGAATCGCGAGATTATGAAGACGAAATTTTAAATATAGAGCCTCAACCAGATAGAAAAGTTGTATTTAGAATAGTAGATTTCGTGACTGAAAAAATGTTGTTAACAGAGGATGGTAAATTAGAAAAAATATCTAACGAAGACGCCAATGCTCTGTTGAGCACTGCAGATTCGATGGAAAATATAACTTTGAAGTATTTACAACAGACTAAAAATCAAAGAATACTAATGGGACCCGATTTAATAGAACTGAAAGATTCCGAGTCAAAGTCTAAACTGCATTTCAACGACGTGGCTAAAAAAGTTCTCTTGATGTTGCGAATTTGCAATGAGTTAAAAGAGTTGGCGAAGTTGATGAAAATGCACGAAAAGAGCGCATCCACTCCAGACATAGTCAATTCTACCAGGAAAGACGAGAGTTATATGAAGAGTGCTGAAATGTTGAGGAACATATACAAAAATAAACCGACCAGTTTCAACGATACCACCGAAACGAACGATGAGAAGAAATGTTCATTCGCAACACAGATGCCTTCAATTGATATAATCATATCTTCATTCGATGACGATGAGGAAGAAGAAACTATCGCACCTGAAGTTGAAATTTTGCCAGTGAGACCAATAACTCCTGTTTTTAAAATGTTTTCGGAAGACGACGAAGAAGAAACGATCACAGAACATTTGACGGAAAGGCCTAAAACACCAGTTTTCAAAATACTTACGAAAGACGAATCTGAAGATAGTAAAACAGAACTATATAATGGATTTGATGTGAAGAATTTTGAAGGACAATTCGATTCTCTCGATTTTTGCATAACAAAAGATGAGAATTCAAATATCGAACATACGAGCAATGGAAAAATAACGCCGATTATCGATTTTCATATCGGTGAGCCAGTTACACCGACTAGATTGATGAGCGTTCCTAACTTGGATGGAGACATGGATTCAATCATATTAGCATCAAATCTCGAAGAGGCACTAATAAAGTATGATATGAAAATTCAAAAAACGTTGAAAGATCACGAAAGATGCAGTTCTGAAGCGAGTAATTCCTCGCTGTTCACAACACCTTTGACACAAACACCATTTGAGCATATGACGGATAGTGAAATTTTAGAAATGTACGCAAATTCTGTTAAACTCGAGAATACGCCAGAAACTGTGATAAACGGTGGTGATGATGAAGACGAACCTCAAAATTTCGAAAACCACGAATCTTTAGATTCTACAAGAGAAAATAGCGCAGATACTTGGGATTCAGCTTACATGAGTATTGACGAAATAAATAGTTCTCCTGAAAATAATGCCATTAGTCCTACTTCTAAAACCAAATTGTTTGCTATTAAAGAAATCGAAAATGATACATCCTCAAAAAACACATACGAAGAAATCGATCAAGACGAATATTCTAAAATGGGACCGGCTGAAAAGGAACTGTGGAAATCAATATCAAAGGAAAACAATTTTAATTTACAAATGACCAATCAGTATTATCCCAGAATTTTACAGAACATAGAAACAATAACGCCGATCGACGAAAATGAAATTTATGATAGAAAAAAGATGAAAAAACAAAATGGAAATTTGGAACACACAAAATACGTTTTGGATGACGGTTCGGCGTCTGATTCTACAGCAGATGCGAAACGATCTACGGAAAACAAAACAGAAAGCGACAATTTGGTTTCCCCAATTCAGATGGCGAACGCTGAATTAGCAGACGAAAATCAAAAAGCTAAAACGGACGAAACGAACAAAACGCCGACGAAAAAGTCCCTGTCCAAGATGGTATCAGAAAAGAAAGAGTACTGGGACGACATGATAAAATCGATCGAAGTCAGCGAGGAGAAAAGAAACAAAGTGCTGAAGAAAAAGGCTTCGACCTTACGTCGGAACGACTCGCTGAGCAAAAATCGAAACCAGCAAAAGACGAAGATCGAAACGAGAAAGAAGTACAACACGGAACCGGTGAATTTCGAATCGCTCACGAGCTCGGGAGACGAATCTCTCGTGACCAGATGGAAAAAGTATTGGAACGAAAGAATAGAGAGGCTACCCACACCTGAATCAGATACGAAACACATCAGGAAAGAGTTGGCGAAGACGAGAAAATACCTGACGTCTCCCGGAGAAGACAGTCTGGAGGAGAATGCGTCTCCTTTTTTAGACGAAGGCGAAGCTTCGACGTGTCCGTTTGCTTCGGAGTCTTCGCCAGATGAATTCGAACCCAATGTCACAAATGGTCTCGATGATAATAATAGGTATCGAGTTAAATCGATGAGCATGTCGAATCTATCGGAACGAATCGATAGATTTTTGAACTGCGAGTCAGATCGGTGTTCAATGGTGGAAGCGGACTCCAACTTTTCGACTCCAGAAAGTGTAGGTGCCGAAAAAAAGGCAAAGCATAAGTTAGAAAAACAAAATTCGCTCTTAAAAATAGAAAAAAGCGATGATAGATTGATCGTGACTTGGGACGAAAGTTCTAACGAGCGACGCATCAAGGCTTTGGAATGTATCAGTAATGTATCGACTCCAGCTTTGATTGAAATGAAATCTGAAATAGTCGATGTGAATGGAGATTCTGTTGTGCCAGAAAATGGAGCATCTCTAACAAACGAATTAGAAAGTTTGTCTATAGATGTTAAAGCCAAAATTGAAAATTTCAATGAAAACATGCAAGGAAATGCGAAAAAGTCGTTTTTAACCAACAGATCAAAAACGATCGACATTCCTAGACAATCGTCGTTCAGAACTCTAAAAAAATATTTTTCGCTAGACTATATCGAAGTGAACGATGTTAACGCAACTCAAGTCGATGTGAAAGAAACTCAATATAATAAAACTTTGAAGAACTCTCGAACAGGTCATAAGAGTTTAAACGCATCCGTTGAATCTATCCCACCGTTGACAATGTCTGAGACAAAAGCCAAAATTGAACTTCATTTACAATCAATACAGAATAAAATAAAGCTGAAAAATTGTACAGATACTGACCGACATGATTCTCCAAAGACAGTTAAACCAATTGAAACAATGATTGATAAAGAGAAAGAATTAAGTATACAAGATGAAATTAAAATGATATCTAAGCCTATCAATTCAATTGTAGCAGTCTTCGAAAACGCATGTAATGTGACTAAAGAACCATTAATCAAAACAAAAAGTAAAACTAATTACAAATCATCAATGCATGTATCGGTGTTGGATGCCGAAAGCCTGGAAGGTACTGCTTTTTGAAAAACAAATAACAGCATTTTAACTATGTTAGATTTCATCTAATAAATCTTAATACTTCATCATTGTCTAATTAATATAAATTGTTTTAAATTTTAGGTACCAAAGGGATTCAAAAACAAAATGTGCTCTCGGTCACTCCCAAAGATGCAGTAATTGGTGGATATATTAAAAATATCCCAAGTATAACCATTGACAAAAGCAATCTATCTAAAACAGATGGAAAAGGAAAAACTGAAGATTCACACGATGAAGCAGATGAAGAGATTCGTTCAGATAAATATAAAGAAAGGTTTCAAAAAGCAAGAGCATTTTTCCAATCAATAGATAAAACAGATAAAAAACACACAGCTAAAAAACCAAATGAATGTGAACAACTTTTAAAAACCACCGTTGAAAAGTTAAACGATTGTATTGAATCTGAAAAACCTGCAATAAGTATAGAATCAAATGCTGAAAAAAAACTAAATTCAGATGCAAACAGAGTGAATATAAAAAGAAAAACTTTTAAAGCTTATTCTGCTCCAACGTCAGATACAGAAAATGAGTATTCCAAATATTTTCACAAAAGAGATAGAAATGATAAATTAATGAAAATATCGGAAAAATTTCTAGTCAGCGACTTATTCCGTGACGTCATAGGCGAATCTAATGAAAATAGATTTGGTATATTTAAAGGTATTCCACATAAAAATGCAGTACTAGCTACTTTTCAGTCGATGGAAAATATCAACCAAATCTCTTCTTATGAATATACAGAATCTCAATTAGACGATTTTGCTAAAAAAAATGGTATTGTTAATTCTCAAACATATCAAACTGAATTTCCTTATTTACCGACTACTGATCCCAGTAAGTATAGATCTAGATATGACGCCGCAGCTTCGGGGCTAATTATGAGAAAAGATTTGCTTAAACAGAAAAAAAGCAGAAGAAACAGTGCTCCAGGTTGTACCGACATGAATTTTTCTCTATATGTTGATATCTAAATATTATGATTAAAGACAGATATAAACTAGACATGTATGCATTATTCACAATATTTATTATTATTTATAATGAGAGAAAAAATAGTTATTGATTTGGGTAGAGAAAAATTCATCATATCTTCAAACATTATTACTTTAATACAAAAAAACATCCAAAAAAACTGAAATCACTTTTGATAACATTCAAGTAAAATGCAATGCATTTTTATGTAAATATTATTAATGTAGAGAATCTTAAAAAAATCAACTTATTGTTTATATTATTTATTTAAAAATTAAGAATAAATAAAATATTTATGTACTAAAATAATGTTTTATTTTATTTAAGCTACCTTATTAAATAATAGAAAATGACATCATATTGAATGAAAATAATGATAATTATACAAAAATTACATTAACTTTGAAACAGATCGAAGTTGGCGCGCTTTTCGGTTAGATATTCTCCATGAAACCCATTTCGCGACATCGGGTCGTGATCGATTTCCACGAGCTTCGAGTTGTTGATAATATGCTTCTCTTAAAATTTTAAAGGCTTCAATACTACTGTAAGGTAATTTTGTAACAGGGTCGAAATATTTTGCTGGTAATCTACAAAATTATAAAAAACACTAAGTCAAATGAAAACTTGCAGAAAATAATTGTAATGATACTTCAAATATTACTTTGTAACTGCACATATTTTACTTCTACACTTTGGGCGATTTGACTTCGGAAATGCAGATTTGAATGCTTTATCCTTAACGTCATTCAAAAATGTAATGAGTGTTCTTTCATATTTAGAATCGATGGGATCATTTTCAGATTTAGCATTTTCAATGTTTGCGTCTTCAACTCTGTTGTTTTTATCTGACCTGCAGTAAGATATATCAAAAATACTTAGAATATTTTTCAAAAATATGAAAATACAAATATAAATAATCAACTGACTGCAAATTAGTTTCATTGGTATCAATTTTTTCATCTTCATTGGACGAATCAACATTAATTTTTTCTTCTGCAGCATTATCGGGAAGCTCTGTTTTTATATCTAATACATCGATTTCACCATCTTCTTTGCTTTCACTCACTCTTTTTTCAGCTTGTTCAACTGTTTCTTTTTTATCTTTGACTTCAATTATTTTTCTCACTTTGGCAGAGACATGATCAACTATCAGTGGATTAACAGTATAGGAATGATAACTGAAATACGACAATTATCAAATGATTTAAAAGCATTTTCCATGTTTTCTAAAACAAATTGAAATGAATTGTACCGAATGAGGGGTCCAGTATATGCTCGTTTTGTCGGCCGAGTAATTTTTTTCTCTAATTCTAGTCGTTCAAATCTTTCTAAAGTCCAAATAAATATTTTAATAATTATAAATGAACTTTATGGGTTGATAGTTCGAAATATTTACCTAAACTTTTCAAATTTTCAATTTCAGTTTGCAACGCTTCCGCTAATAGTTCTTCCTGAGACGGCATTCGATCGTCAACATTAGATTTCTTTACTTTATCTCGTAACAATTGATTTCTTATTTTAATTCTTTGTTTTGTTTCGGCCGATTTATCTGCAGTGGATTTTCTTATAGATTTTCTCTCTATGAAAATAAAGTGGTATTATTATATTAAATTCAAATAAATATGCATTTTTATTTATTTTAAATTAAAGTAACCTATAGTTTTTTCTACAGTTGTGTTATGTGGCTTTTTCACTTTAACTTTAGGCGTTGTCACTTTTGGTTTCTCGCTTTTATCTTTGGGCTTCGATTTACCAGGATCCTATACAATATATTTCATCAAAATAAATAAGTAATCTTCGGATTAATACTTAAAAACTATAATATTGGAAAAAAAAATGAAATACCTTGTATGCTTTAGTAAGTGTGCCGGGTTTCCTCCTCTTCTTCTTTTCGTCGCCTTCATTATCGGAAATGGGCTCATCGTTCTCATCTATGCTGAAATCTGAATCTACTACGTCTTCGCCTTCGGCTCCTTGACTGCAATAAGAGTTACATCAATATACATTCGACACATGCAATGTAGAGATTTAACGTGAAGCACGAACATGTAGTCCCGGTCTTCGTCGGCGTCTTGAAAACCGCCATAGGTGGTCTTGTAGAAGTCGTCTTCGTCTTCCTGCTGTAGCAGACGACACATACGATTACCCGCGTTCACTCGCCGAGAACGATTCGCCATCGCACTGACGAAAATGAATTGTCGCTTCTTCGTTTGACAGTTCCGCTTTCGTTTGACAGTTCGGTTGCGAACGACGCTCGAAGCGAAAATTGGCCAAAACGCTCGTATATTCGATCGTATCAGATTTTTAAAAACTGGATAAATATAATTTTCTAATGAAAAGATCAAAATAAAGTTTCAATTCGAATGCAATTTCAGTTTCATAGGATTTTTATATTCACGATATACAACGGTCTGTTTTTCGATTAGTTAATTTTTGTCAATTGACTAAACGTTTTCATCTAGGCATCTAATTTCTGAATACATAATTTTAGCATTTTATCGGTATTTCGATATAATATTTCAATTCAATCATAACGACTTGTATTTTGCAACGATCGAATGGGCTACGATATTTGTGCAAATCCACGAAGCGAATTGCGCAAAAATGCGTGACGCACTTTCGAACGATTCGCTCGGTGACGTGTAGTGAGTTCAGTTGGTGCGCCTGCGCGTCTCGGATCGGCCCTCGGCGCTCGACCGTCTCCCGTTCGCCAGTTCGCTCGGCGCGGCCCCCGACTCCTCCGCCCCCGCGCCCCGCGCGCCCCCGACGCACTCGCCGAGAGCCCGAGCGCTCGCCCCAGCGCCCCCGCCCCCCGACAGCGCCCCGCCCCCGCCCCCGCCCCGAACATGGGCACCCGGGACGACGAGTACGACTACCTGTTCAAAGGTGATTGATTCATCGGGTCGACGCATCGCAGGGCGTAGTCCGTTCGTCGCGCTAACAACGGGGGCAAAGTCGCAGGGACTCGGCCCCCTTTGTGGTTTTTGTGTACGGCGAGTTCGCGAGCGCGCCCTTTTGACAGATGACGCGACGGCCGGTCGCGCTCGCGAACGCGCCCCTCGTTTGCGCAAATGCTTTGTGAAACGCATTCGTGAAGGATATGCGTCATTCTTTCTACGCTGAAACGATTTCCTATCGATATTTACACGGAAAAATGTATTCGCTTTTGTTCCGTTTCATTTTTACATATTCCTTTCGTTTCAATTATTTTTTTATCGACGGTTGTACGTCGATCTGTACTCATTTCGATTCGATTGCTCGAAAATAGGGTGAAATTTCACAAGTGCGATTGTTTTCCTTTTGAAACTTGGAAATGATGAAATAATCCATTAAAAACCCTAATATAATCTAATATTCTATCTATCTCCAGAATAAATGCGCTTGTGAAATTTATCTAAGTAGAATTTCTATTGATAATTTCAGAAGCCTTCTTTATGTTTTATTTTTTTAAATACCTAGACAAGATTGCACAAATGTGACAATATCGCATTTGAGATTTGATTATAAAATAGCCTGATTCAACCCAAAAAAGCATTGAAAAACCTTGTCAACATTGCATATATTGCATTGCATATAATTTTTTCTTAAACCAGTTTTCAAGCCATTTAAAAAGAGCATTCTTAACACACTTGAAAAAAATGGAAGCCCTAGTTTAACACTTATTAACCCCCATTGAAATTTTAATTTTCTTTAATACTTTATTCATTTTACACTATTCCAAAACAAAAAAAGTCCTTCAGTAGCAAATCACAAAAAAACTGATCAAACATTAGGTCTGCTAAATTTTATTATTTTTAACTGGTTTGCCCTTTTTTTTTTTAACCATTTGATTGCTGAACGTTTGTTTTTTATACTAAAAAGGAGCACCGTTGGCTCCTCAGCACTCTAATGATTAAATAGCTAAATCAAAAAATGATATTGTTACTAATCCAAAATGTGAATATTTCTATAATTTTGATTTTTGAATGTCTTAAAAAGTCATTTTACTACGCTGAGAATAGTTATTTTTATCAGGGCAATATCGAGGTACTGAAACTCGTAAAATATTAAATTTTTGTTTTATTTGTTTTCCTATGCTTTTCAACAAAGAAAGAAAAATTTTTCAAAAATTCTCTCTGACCTGAGAAAATCAAACAATGCAGTGCTCATTCAATTATGTATCACAATGAATATTCACACGATACAGTTTCATTATAAAATACATTTATATTTAATCTGATTGTTGTACAAATTGATTCATAAAACAGGCAACAATTATTTTGTTTACAATAAATTACATGTTAAAAATATTTGAAATTCATCGAAGGTTTTTGCAGTTCTTCAATAGAAATACAATTGCTCTCATTTGATCTGATAAGAACAGTCAGCTGATTTTGATTTGAATCGATTCCAATTGAAACAAATTAAAATTTCACACGTTGCTACTTGTATGTGACATTTTTCGATTGTGTATGAAAATCGTGCATAGAAGTATTTCTTATGCATTATTTTGCTTTTGAACTATAATTGGCTATTTCGTGCTGAACTCTTTTATAGATATGACCTTTGTTCTTTACTACTTCAACGTAATTTACGTTTGATACACAATTTGTTTTTTATTGGTTCATGAGCTCTAATGATATTTTGCTTATTTATCATATTTCTGAACTAAAAATAAACATTTTTTTTTCAGTTGTCTTAATAGGAGATTCAGGAGTTGGAAAAAGTAACTTACTTTCTAGATTTACTAGAAATGAATTTAATTTAGAATCAAAATCTACCATAGGCGTTGAATTTGCCACTAGAAGTATAAAGGTAATTATATATTTTGGTATTTGTACTCAAATAAAGTATCAGGAAGTGCGTCTTGATTGATTTGATCATGAATCGGTTGTTATCTTAATGATTTTTATTGTTTAACACAAAATCGTGTTATCTGCACATATTGATTAGTGTGGCTTGTTTAATTTTTATGATATAGTTAAACTACACTAATTGAATCGGTTAATTTAGACCACAAATTTTAGTTTTTAAAAAATTAACAGATAACATCAACCAAATTTTATTGAAAAAAACAACTTTTTCCTTATATGACACATAAAATTTTTAGTTAATACTATTTATTATTTTTATACTTAATCAAAACCTATGAATACACCCACTTCGTATTTATCTATGATAATGCTTTAAAATTAAAGCACATACATTATAATGAATATTTTAATAACTATTCCATACTTTTTCTTGTAAAGGTGGACGATAAAACTATTAAGGCACAAATATGGGACACTGCGGGCCAAGAAAGATATCGAGCCATCACGTCTGCGTATTACAGGGGCGCCGTAGGTGCACTGCTTGTGTACGATATCGCAAAGCATCTCACATACGAGAATGTTGAACGATGGTTACGTGAACTGAGGGACCATGCTGATCAAAATATTGTAATAATGTTAGTAGGCAACAAGTCTGATTTGCGTCATCTCAGGTAATAATTTTAACAATTTATATGATGCTTGTGATTTATATCACATCTAAACTCATATTATTCATTTCTATTCATCAGATCTATACCGACAGATGAAGCAAAAGCGTTTGCAGAGCGTAATGGGTTAAGTTTTATTGAAACGTCAGCATTAGACTCCACTAATGTAGAAACTGCTTTCCAAAACATTCTCACAGGTATTTGTTTGCCTATATATACCATTTCAATAATTCCCTCGTTTTATTTTTCTCATCATCTTTTTTAAAGCAATATATGGAATCGTATCGCAAAAACAAATGCGTGATCCACCTGAAGGTGATGTCATTCGACCTGAAAGAGTTGAACCTATCGATGTTAAACCAACTCAAGCTGATAATGTGCGGCGTCAATGCTGCCAGTAACCTGTATTAGACATCAAGGTTTGTGTTGGAATATTTTTCAATATTGACATGTTTGAAAAATACGTTATTCAGCTATTTAGATATTTGACTTTTCAGTGTAATCATTTTATTTATTTTTGTAGTTTATCAGTTTTTTTTTAATTCAAAATGTAATGACCTTTAACTTTTTATATATCTAAATGCCTCATTATTTTTAACTTTAGTATCACATTCATCCTATAAAGTTAATTAATGTAAAACATTTGTTTTGTTTTCAATACTTTGAAAAAAAAAATTACATTCATATTATATTCATAAATGATTTGTACTGTTGAACTTCATCTTAATGTATTTTGTTTCGTTTTTCAGATTTTTACATTGGAAAGAACCGTCAAGCTGAAAATATACATAAAGTGGCTCAAGCCATTTTTTGTTGCTGAAGTATTGACGGATAAGACTTGTAGATATTGTTTGAAAATTCCATTAAACCAGCTGTAAAATTAATGCAGTACATAAAACACTATAAATTGCGATGAATGTGAATCAGATTGGACAGAAAACATAAAAAAAAAAATCTATATACATATAAAACTATATAAACACTAATTATATATACATGTGAAATCTTAATTCAAATATAATTTAAAAGAAATAAGTCATAAAAATACATTTTGTAGACAACTGTCACTTGATTTTATTATGATTTGCTGTGTCGTCTGCAGAGTTTGCATTTATTTGCTTTTTTCCCTATGTTAGTTATAAAATTTTCAATTGGAAGGAACTACACACACTCATCAAGTATAATAATCAGTGCGGCTATGAAAACAGGGTTTAATAGTGAGATGTGGATGTTTTTGCCTTTTTCTTATTGAGCGATTGTTTCGTATTGTTGGATAACAGAAATACTCTTGTGATCTTACATCGATTTGAGTTGTCGCAGTTTTTGAATGTTAGTAATATTTAGGAAACCGGCCTTATTTTGTCAACTTTATATAACTCCGAGAATATCTGATTGGATTTGTTTTTTATTATTATTTTAATAACTATATGATTTTATGTGTATTTTTAGCTTTATTCATTTATGATATATTGTATTAAAACGTATTAATATTTTCTTTTTAAATTTATCACGAGGCATAGTATTTCAATTTGA
This sequence comes from Cheumatopsyche charites, assembly GCA_024721215.1. NCBI lineage: Eukaryota > Metazoa > Arthropoda > Insecta > Trichoptera > Hydropsychidae > Cheumatopsyche > Cheumatopsyche charites. The sequence continues at coordinate 8,633,467 of CM045578.1, forward strand.
TTAATCAGTATTTTATTCGATTGAAAAAGTCGAGTAAATGGATAATTAACAAAGTATGTCAGAGGGTACCAAAAATATCCTTATTTTTTTTTAATTTATATGTCATGGTTCGAAGGCAAGCCACCGCCAACTTTATTACTTGTATATTGCTATTTATATTTAAATCTTTTAAAATAAATATATTTAAAGCTAGCGAAAGCTTTAACAAATGTTTTATTTTGCCACCTCACCCTTTCGCCCAGTAAGGCCCGATAGTTTTGCAATAATCGAGACATTCCCTTAATTCATTATCATCTTCACACACATGAGTTACTTCTTGAAACTCAATAAAATATATAGTACATTCAAAGCAACACCAAGAGACATGTCATTTTATAAACATTCGATGTATGTGTACATTAATAATATTTACACAATTACCTTGTTAAAAACACATGCTTATAAAATTGTTAGAAACGCTTATGCCGATGTTTAGAGTAGCATTGTAGGTTTTTGTATTGGGTGCTATTTATTTCTAAGATTAATGTAAAAAAATGTGACTATAAATAATAATGAATGTTAAGAATTGATTTTGTTTTTGCAGAATATCAAAACCAACATTTGATTTACAGATATATGTCTATTAGAGTTGTTGAATTTTGTGCTGATTGCAAACACAGCTTGCTTTAGCTACACATTTTGTTAGCATTGTACAAGAAAACGATGATTGAAAAAATAATGTAATTGCGCACTTTTGTCGAATATGTTCCTCCCGTTGATGAAGATGTTAAGATTTTAACATAACAGTTTGGTTTCAGTCAATTGTATATAATGTTTATCAATATAAAATTTTGAAAGTGTTTTTTTTTTCATTTCCATTGTACAGTTAAAGTAAGCATATTGTTATTAACTCGTAACTTACTGGGACAGCTTTCGTGTAAAAACATTTTTTTTAATAAAATAAAATTACAGTAATAAACTTGGATTTCATTCTTATATTCTTTTATTTATTTTACCATGTATTTTACATTAGAATATTTCATATCTAATTGTTTTGTAGAATGGTTTTATATAGTATAATACTGAAAATAACTTAATACTAACATTTGACATACGTTTAATATATCACACATATTTCACATCTATGTATATGCCCTCTAACGTGACTATGATATAAGTTATGTTTCGTTCATTTTACCTTTGTACATTTGAAAACAAAAAACACCACATTGAAACAATCCTTTCAATTTCTATGTAGGTATCATAATAATTTACAACAATGTAAACAGAAAAAAAACTTTTCAATTTTTGAATGTGAACCACTGTCACAATAGAGGGCACATGTGCAAATCATCTCACATTTACTTTTAATAAAAATACATCATGATTCACTATAACCTCCTCGAACTTAAAATATTTAAATTTTATATACAAAATTCATAATTTAATACAAAAACATTATTCTTCTCTATTTTTTCTTACCTAAAAATTATAATAAAATGTATCCTATACCCTTTTTTACTAATAATCCCATTAAAGTGAAAAAGTGAATACACACGTTAATTTGAAGAAAAAAACAATATTTACACATTTTTTTTTTAGAATCTTATACATATTTATAATAATCAATTGGATTTGTTTGACGTCTTTTTACAGTTGTAAGTACTATCGAAAATATAAAAATCGTTTTCAAAAACACAACAATTTAATAATAAATTATGCTTAATATTGATACTAAAATAGGAAATATTTTCAGTATGCAAATTCTGATGTCATTTTTTTCATATTTTTGAAGTACATTTCATTGTTTGTGCTATGTTCAACTCTGCAATTGAAGGCCGATGGCGTTGATCGTGCATGGTTACATCCACAGGCCGTCTTTCTGTCACTTCTTGGATCATGTTGGATATCCTCTTATCTCCTACGTTTGATCCTACTTTCTCATCATCACTTTGGAAAGCGGTATTGACTATTCCTCCTTTAGGCTGATTGTTTGTTGCCGCTTCTACTTCGGTTTGTTTCAATACTCTGTCTTTTTTGTACTCAACATACATCCAGCTATGAGAAAAAAGTCAATATTATTTACACAATTTATATTTTACATACAATTTGTATATCACATAATTGATAATAATGTATCATTCTGAATTCTTTTATGAAAAATAATGGTCAATCTATTTTCAGTATTTACCCAAATATAAACACAGCAGGAACGGTGAGTGCTCCTCCTAATAAAAAGAATGCCCCAGGTAATTTATCAATTGTATTTGCATACAGAGAAGTATACATAGGAGCGTATACTAATGGCATCATAGCTTCACACACACCAAACAAAGAGTTAACTTTTCCTAAAAATATGTAAAACTCATAATGATGTGTTATTTTAATATAAATATGTATCATAATTTTTTTCATATAATTCCAAATTTTACCTAACTCATCACTGGCCACTAGTTTCGAAGCTATAGCTCTCATAGCTATAAATGATGTACCATTTAAGATCTCCACAATGGGTGCTATAATGAATAGGTAGTTTTTAATAGATATAATAATTATATGTATTACTTATATATTTTAAAATAAATTTACCAAGGTATATTTGCCATTTTGTTACGGCAAATGCATATACAAAACTAGATAAAATTTTACTCATACTGGACATTATTCCTATAATTGCATCATCAATTTTCATGATTTGGCTGAAAACACTTACAGAAAATAGTGTACCTGAAAAAATGCATTGTTTTTACAAATCTATTATTCAAACATCAATAGTTTTATATTTTGTGTCTAGTTTCAGTTTTTTTCAGTAACGAATCGGAAAAACTTCGCCTCGCTGTTTTTTTTTGTGGAACGTTTTTTCGCTAGATCAGTTTTGCCGTGTGAACGTGACTTAATGTCCTTAACCTGATTATTTCACATTTATTGCGAATATCTCCATCCTTAATGACCACAAAACTTTGATGATATGAGCACGTTTTGTATGCATCAACTGTGCATTAGATGAAACTATTCAAATTGCAACAGCGGAGACGTTTTCGTAATATCAAATCAACTTTTGCCACGATCGCTAATAGTCACACTTTGCATATTCTTCGTGAAAATTTACATCAAAAATATTTTATTATTTACTCACCGAACAGATTAGTGATCACACTGTACGTGGAAAAAATGCTGAAATCAACTTCGTTCCAATTGAAGCGATACCGCGTGAACAAATACATGACGACCATTTCACCTGAAAAATTATTTTGATCATTAGTCATACAAATATCGCATATCAATCGATCGATTAATAATTGTTCCGAGTAATTAATCACTTAATGAAAAAAATATCAATCGAGTTTGCCCCAATTGCGGCGCAACAAGTGGTAGACAGAATGACGCTTGTGTGTATAAATCGTTAATCATTCACCATATTTTTCAAATAAATGAACGATTTACAATATTGTCAATATATCGCTTCATTATTGATGTAGGACTATATTGATCGTCTAGAGCAAATTCAAACATTATATTAATATTAACAGATATTTATAGAAAATTGTTCTTTGTCAATGTTAATAAAAATATTTATTTTAAACTAATCTTTCTATAATGAAATATAGATTTACATTTTCAATAATAAACACAAATATTGACAATACGTATATTGAATTTAACCATCCAATATTAATAACAACACTGAATGATTAAATAATCATCCAAGTGACACATTCAGAACGATTAAGAAATGAGCTGAAAAAAAATCTCAACCGTTGAACATAATTGGCTTAGCATTTCATTGAAAACCTTTAACTGCCCCCGAATATTTTCCAATTCCCACATTTAATCAGATCACAACCGACATCCACAATCCATATTTCATCAACAACCAGCAGTAATACATTTTAACAACGACGATCTCCAAACACAATAAGCACAATTTATCCGGCAAGTGCGTGTCCTCGTCGGATCCGCTTCTAGGAGCTGGTCTTCCGATTCGGATCACAGTTTGGCCTCGCATCGGTTCGTCATTGATCCAAAACTAGACCGAAGCTTTGGCTGTCGACTCTTCGTAGGTATTATGTTAAGAATCTTCAACCGTGTCCTATATTCGTCGAGTGTAGTTTGCTGCTCGGCGAACGGCGCCATTACCCACTTTAAACCTATATTATCTTATTAGTCCTTTTTTCAGCATTGTCTTTGCGATGCGAATTTGTATTGTATGTTTATATTCGTACATCATAAAAATTCAAATTATTAACTAAGATTTTATTTTTCTGTTGTGGGCTATTAATTAGCGATAACAACTGTCGAATTCTATAAGGAAAAACTACGGATGAGTTGCTTAAAAGTGGATTGAATTACTAATTTTGAAAATTTTCAAATTATGGGTCAGTAGCTTATTAGAAATAATCATTAGTTACAACTGCTGAATTATACAAAAAAAATCTCAGCTATAAGCAATCTGACCCATAATTTAACAGACAGCTTTAAGAGTTGATATTGTATTTTTAATCGTTGGTCAAATTATTTATTTTTTTCATAACACATAAAAGCTGACTAACTGTTCTGTTAACTGATTACTAACTGATCATCTAAAAACCGGATATAATAATGCGTTATATAGTTTTAACTATTTTGCTTGACTTACAATCAGATTTAGAAGTGTTTTCAGTTTTTCTGATTGAAAAAAAAAGAAAAAAGTTTATTTAGGCTTTGAAAAACTGCATAAATATACACTTAAAAAAATCAAAGCTTTCGATTTCGTTGAACGAAAAAACCTCGATTCTTATCGGAGAAAGTTTGCATTCGACAAGACTTGACAAAAAAATCACGTCGAAAATGTCACCGGCAACACAGTTCTTATATTTTTTTCCGTTCTTTAAATCGATCCCTTAGTATGGAAACGAGTTCAACGTAAAATTTTACTTTCACCTTTCTGCGCCACGTGCACTTTCTAATATAAATGTACATCAATGGGAGCAACGCGATTACGTTCATTCTTGTGCAATTGCGAAATGGTAAACACTTCTCAAGAGCTGCAATCGTAACGATGACATTTCGAATCGAAAATATTCGAGATCGTTGAACTCTGCATTCAAAATAATGGATTTATCATTCGATTCATTCGAACTTTTAGTATTTTGTGCACAAAAAGTTATTTTTTTTCTATTATTTGATAATCGTGTAGCTTGGCGAATTGAACGATTTGCATAAAATGCTAAATGGAAAATTGTCCCGTTTCAAAATCCGTAAATTGTGTTCGTCTGTTTGTGAGAAGGTCGAATGTTCCCTCACTAGGAAATGACGATCCTCAAGGTGCTGTCGAATGAGGATGAAGATCATCATAGTACTCTTGACGTTTTCTTTCTTTTCAGTTTTTCACACTTGACTTTTTTCACGTTTCGAATATTCCGGCACTTGTAACAAACGCTTATTAATTGGTTTCAATGATGCACGTTTTGCATACAGGAACATTTTACCGTATTTTTTTCTGCACGTAATTCGTTTCGAAGAAGTCTCGACGAATTTTCGTCAATTCGCTACCGGGAATGAGTTTTGAGCACTCGAAAAAAATCAAAACGTGGTTTAGCAGACAATTAGTATTCATTTTATGTGCTCGAATACAACCTTTGCATTTTGAAATTTCACAAAATCGGCATAACCTTTAAACTATCTCATATATAACCGTTTTTTTATATATACTGAATACTTATTTCAAATTACAAATTCATCACATTATAACAAAATTTTCCTTCATTGTTACATAATTACATGTGGAGTTTCCAGATAGAATATGTTATACAAATATATTTTAATATAATCTTATTTTTTCTATCAAAATAGTGATACGAAAATAAGTGTTGTACTCATCAGTCGAGGTTAAATGATACTCTATATTTATTAATTTTCAATCATTTCTATTCCAGCAATCCTTTTATATCATGGAAATAGTTTTCATGCAATGTAATAGAAAATGTACATACAAAATAATAAAAAAATGTATTCTAATTTAACTGACTAATTCAAACAAGCATTGCTGACTAAAACGTCCCAAATTTTCATTTCATTTACATATTGAAAATCGTGCTATAGAAGAAATATCGAAGATCATGCTATGAAAAATCATGCTATACAACGGATTATTGTATTTTATAACTAATTCCTCGAACGGATCAGTACTCGACAGTAGTACGACTTTCCATAGAAAATCGCAGGCATACAACAGATACACGCTACTAAAATTTGTTTTTTGTTTTGTTGACATTTGTTTATGAACCAAAGCGAATCCCACGTCCCATAACCAATCCTGATCTGATCCTACAAACGAAGTTAATCATAGTTAAAAAAATATTTGATGAAAAAAAAAACCGAGTCCATCGTTGGGAGTCGTAGTCGTGGCACCCGGAAGAGCCACATTAGTAGCCCTTACGCCTTGTCTATTTAATCGGTGGCCATTGTCTTGGACATGTTGGCCAATTGACAAAGGAGAGGCCAGGCCATCTTCGACCTGAGGACATCGGCCGAAATCAGGAACAAAAGAAACGCTTCAAGGATCCGCAATTGATTCGCACCGAGAAGGTCCTCCGATTAATCTTGCTTTCGCCTCTCTTAACCTTACACGCCGAAAATTTCCATTCAAATTCGAAATGTTGCCTTTGTGCCTTTTTTTTATTTTAAAACGATTGATACAAGTTCCTAATTATTTTACAGTGCAGTCATTGGCTGAGAAACTTACAAGATATTTTATTTAATTCATACTTGAATCAAATGATCATTAATGAAAAGGAAATCATAGAAATCCGTTTATGACAATAAAAAAATGTTAATAAAAATTATAAAGTACAAGTATGATTTAGTTCATACAGTTTTGATAGATTATGATGAAAAAATATAAACATAAACATTGTATACAAAGATATTTTTTTTTTGTTTATAATTTTAATAGTAATTTGATTTTAATTTTATAGTGTTAGATATTTCAGTTATGTTTTCCCATTAGAAAATATAACTCAAATACATGTTTTCATTTTCTTTATATATTTTTTTATATTAATCATACTCAGATGATTTAATGTTTCCGCTGTCTATGTATTGTTTCATTTATCTCGAATAAATTATTTAATTCTTCCTACAAATCATTTTTTTAGTATTGCTATAAAATAAAACTACCAGTACCGATTAAAAATGTGCATAGTAGTCGTAAATGAAAAATTAAATTAAGCTTTTTCATTGTAAGAAAAAATAACAGATTTCAATGTACACATTAAAAATTGCTCTTTGTGAAACGAGAATCTGATTTTAATGAAAACTTGTAAATAAACATGACAGATATTACATATTCAAAGACCTTTTTTTTAATTTCTTCAATCAAACATTTTACATTTGATATATTATTCATAAAATAAATATAAAAAAGCATTTAACATTGAGACCCGATCGTTCAATTGTACATCAGCAATAACAGTTGTCGAATTCTATAGGAATAAAACATTAATGCATTGTCACAACGATTAAAATACCAACCCTTTACGATTAATCAAACATTAAAATCACATTTTAAACATCACAACTCTATTGAAAAGCGATTTCCGCGAGTATCAGCGCGGGAAAAGTTTACGCGGGAAATCGGCCGAATTTCCCGAATTTTCCCGCGCAAATCGAACGATTTTAAATATTAGCAACAATCGGTCAATCATGGTCATCGACGACCACATCAAGGTCATGGTCCTCGCATAATGATGGCACTAAACCGTAATTACAGCTCGTATTGTCGACGGTCAGCCGCTTCCGCTGTTATCGTACGGAATTGATTCGCATACTGCGAGTGTCTTGACCCGATGTCGGTGGACATGTTTGTTTTTTAATATATTTTTTTTTATATATGAGGACCCTAGAAGCCAATGGGTGTGAGTGGCGAATGTATGTCGTTGGAGTTGAGTGCGGAAATCGTCTGTGAATATGTTAATTAGAAACGGCTTCGGGATCTGTGTTATCGTATGAGATTGTAACTTAAAAATCTTTAATCACAATTGATATGCCTTAGTGATTTTTTTCAAAATCCGATCGCGTGCACTTATATTCTTTAGCTTCTAGGATAATTTTGTAGCTTTCTTATATGACGACTGAATTTTACCAAGGGCACAAGTGTCCTTTCTGTACATATTTGTACTTAATTCAATTTCGATGAAAAAGACCACTTGTGCCCTTTGTGAAATTCACTCGTCATATACTCTTGGCATTAAACTATCTTGCTACATTTTCCATCCTAAATATAATTTATCATTTAATCAATTACTAGAATCGTTTCTAAACTGACAATATTGTCAAAGAACTATATATTTAGCGATAATACCTGTTAATCGTTATTAATTCGATTCTATTAAATTAATATTTTTCTTGAAACTATGAACGTTTTCATTCGAAATCAGAAGCTGAAATTATTCTATGATTAAATTTTATCGATTCCGATGTGAATTAATTTATTTAACTCGTACTTAAGTCATTAAATTGTACGACTTAATGCATTGTTTTATATGATCGATAATAATCTTCAATCATATTGGTTCAAAATCTCGTCGTTGAATCAAATGATCGTCTACCGGTTATTATAAAAAAACTATGCATTCATTCTATAATTTGCATTTGTATAAATATTATATTCTGGTCGTGTGTTTTTATTATTACTTCAGATGATAATAGTGAATGATCAAATTAAGGATTGATGAAAAAAATATTGTCATTCCACGTGATGATGTCATTAATTCGATTGTTTCAGCTGTAGATTGTTAGTCGCTGTTTCATTACTGTGCTGAATACTCGATTCAATTTATTGTCGAGTCCAACAATGGATGGTTAGGTTAAATATATATCTAATGAATTTTCAAGTGCATATATCTATTCTAATATTTTGGTTCGATATCGCGATGTTATCATACGACTTGTGACGCACTTTTCTCAGTGCATTGTGTCTGCAATTATTTTCATTATGGATTCATCAAATTCAACGATGAAATAATAAATTGAAAATTACACAAACGATATAAAAATGCTATTATTTCACAATTAAAAAAGTACTCACCATGCATCGGTCCGATGACTACGCAAACGACAATCATCAACATTGCAACTCTCATTCTTCTATTTCCTTCTCCTTTTTTGAAAGCGACTTTGAAAGTATCTTTGACATGCTCAAGATCAAAGAAGTTTCTGATCGATCCCATACATCCTGGTGGTATTTCGTTTAGTTTTTCCTGAAAATTAACACCAATTACTTTAATAAAATTCGATTCAAATACAAATCAAATGATAAAAATTATACCTTAGAATTATTCGGAGTCGGAGTCTCTTGAATCAAATAGTATCCATAGAAGAAACTTATCAAATATAAACAAGCAGATATGCTAAATATTCCATAAAATCCTATTTCTTTCAAAAGAATACCACTCAAAGCCATTCCGACAGGAATTCCTAACGAACAGAACAGATTAACAATCCCTATCCTGAACGTCCTAGTTTCTTCAGTGGTCACATCAGCGATAAAACTAAATATCCCCATGAACATAGTAACCCAACCGCCAGTCAAACCAGGAAACAAAGCCTCAGTAACACCAGCAACTTCCATAGGAAGCTCATCGAAGAAATAAGTGTTGATAATCAAACCGACAGTGGTCAAAAACTCCCCAACTATAGGCAGAAGCATACAAGGCTTTCTCCTGCCTATCCTATCACTCCAGGCTCCAAGGAACAAAATCAGCATGCAAGGCAGGAACGATTGTATTATAGTTTTCCATCCTTGCATGGAAGCGACCAAAAGCTGAACTGCTGCTTCCTCTTTCGTATAATTGGCTGTGTTTCTTTCAGCAAGTGCGTCGCAGATGTGAGGTTCGTATTTCAAATTGACCCTACACGCTTTTTCCAAGTTCAGGTTCTGGGTCGCTAACGAAGCCAAAACACTCGGCATTATGTAGCAAGCCAACATGGGTTCTACGGTTATGTGCTCCCTTATATATTTGACTTTCTCGAGGAAGGTTTTCGTCTTCCACCTGAGCGATGAAGTCGAAGTGGACATCTTCTCCTGGGACTGTTTCTCGGCTTGAGTCTTGTTTCCATTCTGCTGCTGCTTTTCTGGATTCTGCTGCTTTTCAGGATTCAGCTGCTTTTCGGGATTCTGCTGCTTTTCAGGCTTCGAGGGGGTTTCGTTCGGGTCCATTTCCGATCTGGTGGAAAATTGCGAAATATCATTAGGTGGAGTGATGCAAGCTGTGACGGAATTCCGCGTATTCGCCCGAAGTAAATTGAGATTTTTCTAGGACAATTGAATGATTGCATAGACGACAATTGCATTACATTTAACCGACTTGTATAATACGTATGCACGTGTATGCTTTGTTGTTACGCGGAACATCGTCAATTTTATAGAGTATTGTGTGTCACCTTAATGAGATTACATCCGTTCGAATTGGATTCTCTATAGATTTATTTTATATTAAAATTTTTAATCAATCGAATACGTTAATTTTAAGACGTGTATTCTTGATTTTTTTTTCATATCTCAAATAAAAAGTTAGCATTTCAATATCATACATTTTGATGTAAAATGAAATCTTTATTTACTCAATAAAAAACATCGATTTATTGACTATTTTTGAATAATTGATGGTGAAATTTAATGATTCATGTCTCCCATTGTAATAGATATGAAAACAGACAGTTATTTTCAAATTTAATAGTTACATGTTGTGGCATAACTGTCAGTTATGAATTCATGACACAAAACGTATTGTGTAGTTTAACGAAAAGAATCATAAATAATTTATTTTACACACATTAAATTATATTGTACGTAAACATATTAAAACACTATTCAAAATTTAAACACATTGTGAAACTACTCAAAAAAAAACATTTTATTCATGCAGCAAATTAATTTGCAAAATTTTCATCTAACAATCGAACCTAACACAATAAGCTTTTGTAAAAAAATATTAAAATAACCATTCTTATTAAATATAATAATAACTCAGTCAAATTTGACATTGTCAAAAGTGCACTGGCGCATATTTATCTAACGATTTTTTATTGCAATTTTCAATTGCACAACTCGAAACCGTACCAAATAGCCCTCGGCGATCCGATCTTTTTTTCGCGCGCTTTTTTAAAAAAATCGATTTAAAAAATAAACTGAATCAGTGGGTCTTTAGACCGCCTTGAACCGTTGCGGTTTGGATCGTTTAAGACAGTTTTTCGAATTTCGATCGACAGAACGATTTTTTGCGCAACCTCCTTGCTAACTGGTGTTGTACCCGAAAAATTAACGCAATCTAGTTTCGTAATCGATCTTAGATAACTTGACGATTAATCGATTAAAATCATTTCTTAATTGATTCGTTTGTCGTTTAGCTAATTTATTATATGCGATTGAAATTTGTTTGATGTGGATGTTATGTAATGTGCATGGTTCACTCAAAATTTTGGTTTTAATTATGATAAAATTATGCATAATATTGGCAGATTGTTAATTTCGAAAAATATTTAGTATGAAATATATTTTTATATTGAAAAAATTACATACGATAATTCTGCACAAGCCCATTTGACACAGTTAATCATTATCACTTAGCAATTTCGATTAGTTTAAAAATTGCACACGCGATTCAAAATAAGGTTAGTTAATCTTTCTGTGTAAAATCAACTAGACCGGATTCCATAACGAATTTCTGCATCCGTTCATCTAATAGAATTTCTTTTGCGAAACTATCGACTTGCACGTTTTCCAATTAAATCGAAACTGAACTAAGACATTTGTTTTAATATCAATAGTTCAGTTTTGCAACACGTCGAACGTTTCCTGTTACTAAATATATAATGCGAAGTAAATTTGCATGATAAAAGTTATATTTCAACAATGTTATAAATTACTCGCATGCGAAGTGAAGTATTCAGAAATTTTACAAGTCGAATGTAAATTTGACGACTGAAAAGGCCAAGGAGTACAAGTGACATGAGTTATGTACAGGAATCGCTTCTATGTGCGTTCAAATTTTTGGTGGCAAAAGGATATAAACGAATCCGGAATGTGTACCGAGATAAATCTCCAAATTACTCTACCTTCTCCTAATACATGTGCTCAACTTTGAGAGCGCTTTTTTCGAAATCACTTGTACCCCTCGGTCTTTTCAGTCGAAATGTAGTTTCTGATCATATATGATGATCTTCATATATGATTTTCAGTGATCATTATTATAAGAAAATTCGTGAATCGCTTCTCAACTGCTGTATTTCGTACACTATTGTAATTTTGTGGTAGATTGGTCTATTAAATAGGAATGTTTTGCGATTTATTAAATAAAATACTTCCACATGTGCGTTTGCTTAATAGTAATTATCGACCCGCAAAATCATCGCGTTTTCCTAACGATACAATCTGTACTGTGATTCGCGTGTCATTATGACGATCCGCAGTCATTTTTCACGGTACGTGATCTCGAAAATTATTTTCCTGGTGTCGTCGAAAATTATTATCTATTCTCGTCGTAAAATATCAAAACAAATCGTATGCGAAGGCTGTGCGCCGATTTTCATCGAAATTTGTTCGATTTCGGAAAAAACACCTGTGTAATTTTCTCATTTTCGCGATCCGAAAATTCTAATTCAATTCTAAAATGGCGTTTCCTCATTTATTTGAAAATTGGTCGATTGTTGTATAAATTGCATTTTCCTCATCGAGCAGTTAAATGCGAACTTTTAATTTACTATGTATTAAAGTTTTTAATAGTTCGTTCTAAACATTAAAGATTTTATCGTTTATCACTTTGATAAGATCGAGATCGATTTATTTTACATTTCCATTATAATGGTTGATTGAGTTTTTATTTTAATGAAGAGTCGGATGTTATATATTAAAAACAATAGGAAAAATATGTAATTGCTATATAAGGATTGTTAGAATGGAATTTAAATTTGCTTCGTACATGTTTGAGTTTTTGCAAAATTTACACAGCTGATTTATTCAGTGAAATTTTTATTTAAAAAGCCATATTTTTGACTGAATTTAAATTATTAAATATTTTGTAGACGTATTTTTCATTCTATTTTAGAATATATGTAAACATCAATTCAATAAAGATTTATATAACAAAAAAACTACAATGCACGTTCTAGATATTCAATGGAAATAGAATATACAATAGAAAACACTTGTTCGTCTATTCGTAAAACTAACGTACTCTTTATGCCGACTTTCGATTTTCACAACAATAAAAAATAAGAAACAAACCGCAATCTTCAATACAATTTTACACGATGTAAAATAAGTTAAAACACGTTTGTTCGTAGCTGTTCATTCGCTTAAAACTTGCATCGGCAAATAAATAGTGCATGTATTACTAATAAAACAATAATACACGATGTAAATTTTATGTTAAAATAAATCTTGACTTACTTATTGTATAAGAAATAATTTGATCTCTAAGCAAATCGATTTTTTAAAAAAGCTTGAGACACCTTTGTATTTTTCAATTCATACTGCCATACAAATGTGAGTTTCCCAATTTCCTCACACACTCGTTGCTAAATAAATAACGATCTTAGTGAACTTTTCATCAGATTAATCATAATATTTATTTCTTAAACCATTTATAAAAAACAGACAAATTTTCTCAAACGTCTAAAAGTGATGATTTTGAAAGTTTTTCGCACAAATGCACATATTCGTTAATATTTAGATTGACGCATAGATTTTCGCAAGATTAGAGTAGTGTATTTACACATTAAGACACACGGTAATAGTACGTGATTTTTTTTTTCATATATTAAAATGCGTCTTGAACATTTCCAATATCAATATTAGAATATTTCGAAAGCTTTTGATAGTGTCATAATGTGCGACATACCGCAGAATCAACAGACCGCCAAGAAACTAGCTTGATTTCGATATGTATCGCAATTTCCACAATTTCCAACATTATTTTGCCTTTTTTATAAAACCGAGAGGGAATCGAGCTTATATCAAATGTCGAATGTATCTCGATTATCTTAAATAACGTCAAGTTGCATCGTATTGCAATTTAAGTGGTTGATTTCCCAATCGCATTTGTGAATGTAGAAAACATTACCTTCGCACTATTTATAATGAGTATTGTTATTTAGCCATATAATTTAAGGTATTCGAACTTGAAAGGTATACATGGAGGTTGAAGCGTTTACATAGAATAATTAAATCAGAAAAAACTTAAGTAAAATGAACACATGTGATAAGAATCGTCATAGAACCCTGACCGAGTCATTTGTAATATTTTTTTCAGCTTTAGTAGCAATTATATAGTGTTTTGTTCGACGATATATTTTTGTATTTATACAAAATATAAAATTTAATTAGTTCACGTGATATTTTTGAAAGAAAACAAGCTTTACAAGACTTTTTTGTAAATCATTCATTCAAATTTTTGAAAAAATCTTTATTCAGTCCAGGTTTTTCCAAGTTCAAAACAAAAATAATCAATCAATCTTTATTGAAAACGAAAGTTACAAGTGAAGATTTATGAAGAATTTGTAAAATATTGGTCACGGTCGAGGTGAAATGAAAAGTCCCCTACTGTACAAATTTGTATGGACGACAAGTACTCATTCAAATTGGATTCGCTTAATTATTCATTGTTGTGACGATTTCGATCCTGATTCATGGTTCACATTCATAAGATTCCGAGAATCATCATCTTAACGTTTTACAAACTGAGAAAATTAATTGAAAAATTATCGTCAGATCTAATATAATAGTTTACTCAGTAAAGTTCAATTTATTTGTGCATCATTCAATTTAGATCGTTAACGCGCACGTTTGAAATCGTTCTTATATCAAGGATTCGAATTTAAAATATATATTCAATATTAAATTACCCATATTATTATAAATATGTGAAGTTATCAATAACACTAGCAATTATTTTATCATTATTGCGCATATGCTGTAATGAAATGCGTCCACGCGAGCCTTTCATGGATTTTCATTTGTGTGACTTTGGGCTAAGCATTATTTTAACTATTCCGTACAAGGATAAGCAAAGAAAATGATCCGAAAAGATATTTTGATTTGGGTGCATTCGAATTTTTGTTATGCACGCTATTATGGATAATGATTACTTGCACTGGGTCATTTCGAGAAAAAATAATCATGTGTTGAATATAATGTAATGATTCAATCTAATCGTAAGTCGATTTAATTATAGTGATAATGTATTGTGAAATTTTCAGATTTTGTTTTTCGTTTTGTGCTCTGTTGATGTTTTGAATGATCAATGTAATTTATAGCATGATTTGCGATATAAATTAACTTTTCAATTTGAAAATATTTATATAGTTAATAAAGAATAGTTTGTTGAACTAATTATGAAAATTTAACATACTAACTGGCTATAAATCTAGCAATACTGACTATGATTAGGAAAATAAATATCTGAATGCGAGATCTTTTGTAAAACAAATATGCATATAATATTCAAACAAAAAATATGAAAAAATCACATCTAGCAAACAAGAGAAATGATCGTTTACTTTTACTAGAGAAAAGCTGTTTAACGAGAACGATTTTATACAGTTGCAACATTTTCATTTAAGAAAACATTTCTGTTCTTTTTTACATTTTCGTCTGAAAAATTGTGACATACGTGTGCAAATGATTTGAATTCGAAAAACAGTTACGGTCGATGACTTTGGCCGTATTATACAATTTAATTTTAGAGCACTTGAGAATAATTTTGAATTGTTTAAGTTTATTTTGCCGCTTAAACTATCAACGGTCACAGTCGATTAGATTTTATTTAAAACGCGTTCGAGTTGGACGATTTTTAATACTGAAACATAAATTCGGCAAGGTTTTTAACTATTCGATCGTTTGTTTTGCGAAAATTTTGCGTTTCACAAATATTGAAATTGCACATTTTCACTGAGTGTACAGTTACAATATTTGTTCAACTGAAATTATTTTTTTCCAATTGGAAAATTCCAAGCTTTATATTCAATAGCACTTATTATGCTAATGACTTTTCTTATAGCTCTAAATATGTTTCGATATGAAATAATCATGCGTTATATTGCACTATGTACAATAGGATTTTCTTTTAACACACCATTTATTCAAATTATTCTTTTCAGATTAAAGTCCTTCAAAAACATCATCCTTTTGTCATAAACGACCTTTGTCCATAATGAATTTACATTGAAACCGCGATGTAAATTTCGTACGATAAAAATGACACTTTTTTCGCATGAAAATCGACATCGCACACAAAAACCATGCATTATTTGATTTGAATGGAAAAAATGCACTCACCTAGCTCAAAAATTCATTCAAAAAATCCTATTTACGGAAAAATTTGATAATAGTCGTGAAACGTTTCGAGGCTATGCCATTCGTCTGACTGATTTCGTTCGCTTGGTCAGGAGTGCAGCTAAAATGCAATTTTGTATCGTCATCGTATTTTTTTATGAAAAGTTTAGATGCTTCCTCAAAGTTTTGAGTGCTACGTGTTTTGGTGAAAAAAATAAGTGTAAAATTGTGAGAACTTTCACTTCCGCGGTGATTATCAGTCGCTTTTGCGAATAGGGTCGAATGTATTCCTGGTTTTTTCTTCGACGCGCGTGAAAATTCTATTGTGATTTGTTTCGAGTTATTATATGCAATTATTATGAATGAATAGCATATTATGTATGTGAGTATGTACAATAAAATTTTAATATAATATGATTATATGCAAATATTATAGTTTTGCACGTATCGATCGATGTTCAAAATATTTCTTGTGATGTCAATATATGTATTTTTTTATTGTAAATGTTTATACAGATTATAATAATGTATTCTATTTAATGAGCTATCATTAAAACACAAAAATAGTTTAAGTTCAGAAGTGTATTTATCATCCATTTCATTTATGGTAATATCAAATTTTTATTATTTTCAATTGAAAAAAAATCAAGATATGAACTAATGAACGACTAATATTTTTAAAATGTAAGATTACATGCTCAATGAATATAGCTCATTAAATTTAACACCCTTTGTAATACTGTAATATTTTCCAGCAATAAACACTGATTTGTCGTATTCGCAGATTTTTTACATAAAAATAAACATTATTTTCGAATCAAGCTCATTTCCTTATGAACCAACGATCTTATCTCGCTTAATCACCGTCGAAGATCAGACATTCACACTTCCGAAAGCGATTCGACAATTATTATACGATTTATTTGATACAAAAATGTCATAAAATCATATCAGATTCGATTCTAAATCGGACAAATCTCATTTCACACTAAGCACTAATCACAGACGACCTCGTCGTGGAAGCGTGACTATACAGCATCACAATGGAGCACACGTCTAATTCATAATACAAAACACACACACTTTTCAAATTTGACGTGCATTTCGATGCAAGATGAGTTTATTGACATCGACGAACAATCGCGATTCGAAATTGCGCAAAATTTCCCATAAAATCGCGTATTGCGTTGCACCGCGACCCGAAAAATTCGCATTACACGTGCAATTACCATGGGAGTCTATGCATGAAAAATAGAATGTGAAATGTCGTTGTGATGATATTTTACTATAGTATGGGATATTTGCACTGCGATGCGAAGCGATTAGTAATTCGTGTTCTAATTAATTTCGTGCTCATAGGCGTTTCTGTTCTGTGTTTGCATACGGCGCAATCGTGTTTGCTTATGGTGATGAATTTAAAGGTGGATGGAAGTTTTAGTGTCACGGAAATGCAGTAAATTTAATTTCCACGATCTAAGTAAATTATAGATAAGAATAAATTTTTGTAACAGTTAAAATTAAAAATGAATACCTGCGGCGAATGAAAGGTTTAAAAGTTGGAACGAATTTTTTTATAGAACTGCTAGAATGTATTTTTACTTGCACACAAACAATACAATGAAATGACAATCAAAATATTTTTGTATGAAAGTTGTTATTTTCATAAAATATTATTAGCAAACTTGAACAGCTGGTTATGAAAATTTCTTCGCATCGATAACTATCGTATCATTGAAATTCAATGAAAAATTAAATATCGAAAATCAATTTTGATATTTCACTTATACATTGTATAAATGCAATTACAACAGATTTCGAAGAGATTTTCCCTCATTTTCACAATTAAGGTCGAAGAGAGTGAAAACACCATAGATCAAGATCGACTGATGATCCACGTGAAAGTGAACCGACACCCTTTGATCGACTGACACCATAATAATTATGATCCAATTATTTGCACTTGTCTTGTTTATAGAAATGTTGCTAGTTATCACGAAGAACAATGTTATAATTAGGTAGCATTTTCATTGCGTGTTAGTTTTCATCGATGTTTTTGAAAAATAAATCATATTGAAATGTATGGATACTGAATAGAACAGGTCATCGTACGAAGGAACCTAAAACCGAATTTGTACGAGACATAAATAAAAGGAGCATATGCGAGTTTTATTTCCGGCCATTCGTAAACAGGAAGGACAATTTCACAATTGAATCTTTATAACGGTTAAATTATTTTGTTTATATGTGTGCGAATGTCTAAGGAACGTACTAAAAGAAAAACTTCACTCTTCTTCAATTTTTTAGATACGAAAACATAATATGTATTGAGACTCACCTGTGGAAAATTTCTCTTAAACGCAAAATTTTCCTTCGTTCAACTTCACTTTATCGACCATTGGTCGTTTGAATTGCACTTTATTAAAAAAAACTTAAATTTAAACGTCACTTATTTTATGTTTAGAATTTGGAAAATCGTGAAAAATCTACGTGGAATTTTCCATAAGAATTGTCTTTCGGATTAAGGGTCGTTTTTAGGCTGACGATTCTCGCGATTTTTCCCGCACTTTTTTTGTAATTTTTTCCAGTTCATGCAAATTTTCACAACCCCAAAAGAATGACCAGTTCAAGTTAATCAACCCGATCAACTGCCGTCAACTCGACAACTTCTTGCCTTTTAAACGCTTTGATGGATACGCTACTCTCGCTCGAATACAGCTGTGACCAACTCGAGTTCGCAAACAAGAAATAGATAAATATCATAAATGCATTGACATACGCTTACTTTTTTCTTATAAAAATACAATTAAAATATTATTATCTAAATTTTTAATAAGGTTAAGGAAAATCATATCTGGGATGGGAATTGTTCTTAATCAGGACAAATTTGTGTTCAAAATAAGAAATTACGATCGAATCAATTTATTGAATTTGTATATTTTAACATTTTTTTTTATATTTCGAATTTAAATATCTTAATGTAATGCTAGTGTTCAATCTCTTTGGTAGTATCTGCCTGGTGCTCATTCACAATATCATTGATATTGTCATGAATACAAATCATGCAACATTTGGATCAGTATTAATCCACATTTCACACTGGATACACATTTGATATGTGCCATGTTCAGAATCGTTACATTTATTCGTAATCACTATATTTTTTTTTTTTATATTTTATTATAATTTTCACACTTACGTAGGTATATTATTAATAATATACGGGTGATTTACATATCAAACTTTTTGATGCATATGAGTTTTTGATATTCGTTCCGATTAGGATATGGGTGCTTTATCATTATCATATTTATCAATTATTTTTTAGAACGTTTAAGAATATTAAATTGATACAGTTTTCATATTATATTAATTTCAGTACAATAAATAAACAATTTAATATTATCATTTTAAAAGTACTCACCAGAAAACTAAAATGAATATAGGTACACACATGTGTCTATTATATAATATTAACATTGTAAAGACTCTAAAATACATCTTTTATATTCAAATATATATATGTACAGTTTTCATGTGTATTCAAAACTATTATATGTATATAAGTCAGTAAATTGAAATAAGAAATCACTGTGATAATAATGAATTTCACAAAAAAATACATTTGTTCAAATTAAGCAGAAACTCAAAAATATGGTAGGAATAACATGATATGGTTCTATGGATGATAGAAACTAGCATGAAATTATATTATATGTGAATATGCATTTAGGGAGAATTCAATATAAATTAATATATAAGTAACATAATGAGCTGCTAATGTTTGAACAAATCTGAAATCGATTGTTTCCACATTTTTAAAAGATATTTTCAAAGGATTGCCTTGTAAATAATAGTTGAATTTCATAATTATCTTTTTTTCATTGTCACCTGCAGTTGAATAAATTACATAAAAGTTGGTATATTGGAAAGTAATTACTAACCTATTTATTGTACAATATTGTAAATACATAGATATTCATACCTATTTCTTGAACCAACAGTAGTTTACTAAAGGTGATTTTCGTTTTATTATGAAAATATTTTGAAATTTCGGTTGTAATACTTAGGGCAACTAAGCGGAAAATGTTATTTAAAACATTAATAATTTGGTCATAATTAAGTTTGAAATTCTTCATACACATATAATCAAATGTGTGTAGGTATTTGGCCGAAAAATACAAATTAATTAATAAGTGTGAAATATATCTATATAATATATGCAATAGGAAATACTTACATCAACTATGAAATACATAAAATTGTGAACAAGCAACTGAAGAATCAGAAATGAAATTAATAGGAACTAAAACATTAATCAAATGGTTTTCAAATAAGTATGATTATTTTTAATTTATTTTTTCGTATGATTTGATAACTAGGATATAATTACACAAAGACTGCATTTCGAAGACAAAATATTCATATTTATATTGAGGTAAAAATAAGATTTCCTTATTTGTCTCAAATTTCTGATGCTTATTTTTTTTTCATAGCTTGTGCAATTCATAACTGTCTTATTTATTTTATATACGAAAATTGATATCATATTAATCCATACAATGAATTGAAATGCTAAAAAATCTAGCACCATTAATTCAAAGTGATACCAAAATATTTGTGTTGCGAAAAATAATCCTGATTCCCCAACAATATAGTACCAAAATTGCAAATGATAGATGAGTAGTAAAATAGCCACTACATGATACACTCTTTTTACAATTTTACTGATTTTATTTTCTTTGAAAAAATCTTCAACCTTATCAAAATTTTTAATCATCTCAATAATATAGTTTGAATTCACAACCAGTAAAATCATTGATAAAAAAACAGTTAAAAAATGAACAAAATAACCAATAATAAGAATATAAGTAAATATTGAAATATCAGAAATATCAAACATCAGAAAATATCTAATGAATGTTACCCATGACATAACAATCATAAAAAATATATGGATCTTTGAAAACCAACTTAATGCAAAAACTTTTTTGTCATTTTTGTGGAAAAGTTTAATAGCCATTAACCTGTATAAAACAGGAAATATTTCTAAGTTGCCTAACAGAGAAGTGTTATTTAAAACATATTTATGCATTCTGTTAAAAATTTAAATTACTCTAAAATTGAAAAATATAATATCAAATTATCAGTCACATAAAACAACTAATTCCTGCAATGTTTCTGAAAATATTAAATTATTTTTAGTGAAAATCGATTGAAAAATGACAATTATCTAATTAATTTTGTCACCATTCATACATAATATAAAAGCACTGATATCGAATCCATTTTCCTAAAAGCAGAAATTTCATGCCTATTTACATTTCATATGTACATTATGGATAAGTATCCGGAGGGGAGAGGTATTATGAGTGAGACAACATGGTTGTTGTGTGTAGAAGTAAGTGTGCCGCAGGTCTGGACTCGATGAAAGAACAGGAGCAAGTGAGTGAGTCGGGGTGCGTTTCCGAAAGCGCGCGGGGTAGTCAGTGTTGCCAACGTCAGAGACATCACAACACCAACCCCCAACAACTACATATTAACTTACGCTACCATACAAAAAAACTTCCGTATGTGATATAAAACATCAATTAAGGCATTTAGGTAAGTATGTAATTGTATAGCATGGGAAATGTATAATACAAAGAGAATAAGGTATACACTGTATAGAAATATATCCCAATGAGTCAGTAAGAATTTATGATAGAACAAACTAC